>JADWQK010002338.1:0-106831 GCA_017933935.1 Sesamia nonagrioides | reverse complement strand
TGGGTTAAACATTGCATCACCTCGCTCAACTGCCGTCTTCCTTCCTATTCACTCAGTTTTTATGAGTGAATAGGCTTAATAAGCTAGTGCGCTTTACCATCAACGATTGTATCACTACTTACCATCAGGCGGGATTGCAGTCAAGCACTAGTTTATAACTATTAAAAAAAAATATAAAGTCAGTGAGTCTGCCAGTGAAGTGTATCGATGTACGTCTTTTCTTGATCTGGTCCAGTGGTTTACGAACTCCGCATCTAAAGGAGGAGTGTATGCCATCTTTAGTACCTTAATCAGAGAGATATACTCCGAAGGCATCATTCCATCAGATATTCACTTATGAATTTCTAAATATCGATATCCAAAATACTTGAATCATCTTCGAAATATTTCTTGGCAGGCCTGTTGCCACTACAATGTAGTTTCTAAATATATCTTGGACACCAATGACTGATTACAAGGTGAAGGAAAACCTTGAGAAAACCTGGTCTTTAAGTCTGTAATCGCCAACCCAGATTGAGCAAGCGTGGTGATCACCCTCAGTCCTTCTCTGTATGAGAGGAGACCTGTGCCCAGCAGTAGGACGATAAAAAAAGGTTGATGATGATACTAAACTCACCAGATACAGAAGTGTTGATAACAGCAATAGGGTAGGCAAGAATGCCAGATCCATTGCCCCAATCCACTACGATGACGTTGACATCCTCTGCCTCCAAGAAAGCTGTGGAAAAGAAAGACACCTGAAGAGTAAAAAAACACTTTTTCTCAACCTGTTCATAGTTGTATTTTTATTAATTTAGTATGAGTATATACAATATGTAAAGAAAACCCTGTCCGATCCGTGAAGGTATTGTTAGGTATCGATAACTGATTCTAAGAATGCCGGGCCAAAATTTAAAAAAATCTCTCTAAAAATAAATATTATTTCGAAAAAGCGAGGTAATTTAAAGCATGTGCGATAGGCAACACATTAGGCATACATGCGCGGGTGAAGGGGGGCAGGGCAGGCGGCACGTGGTCGCATCGCTATTCGCTCTGTCACAAATGGTGTTGTCAGTTTTTAAATAAATACCAAATTTTGGGGAAGTTGGAATTAATTAGCGGAAATAAAAGATTATTTCAAAATTCATTAGTATTGTCACTATGATGATTATGTAAAATTTCATATTTTATTTGGTCATTCATGAGTTTACCTAACATTTATTATCCTTTTGGGTCGGACGGGGTTCTCTTTACATGTAGTATACCTATATTCATATAATCTTTGTTGTTTTTTTAATTGTAGACTATTGCTTGGTCGCAATCCTGCCTGATGTTAAGCAGTGATGCAATCGTTGATGGTAAAGCACGTTAGTTTAGTAAGATACTATTCACATTGAGTGAGTAGGAAGGAAGACGGCAGTTGAGCGAGGTGATGGAATGTTAAACCCAACAACACGCCCAACGATGCTGTGCCAGAGCGAGATTGATCTGGAGACTCTCCACGACCAAACTCCCGACACAACAACATTTGGCGCATCGTACCCGGCACACATCGCATCTTAACTGCTCAGACCATCACTATCTCCATCTCCATCCCCATCTCCGTTCCACCATCGGACGACCCGTCGTACGGCGAGTTTCCACCCTTACGTTGTTAACACTACTACGATCCGGACGAAGCGTTGCGCCTCCTCCTTTATACCGCGTACATCAAGGGACTGGAACAACTTGCCGGCGGCGGTGTTTCCGTCGGACTACAATTTGAGTGTCTTCAAGGTTAGAGTGAATAGGCTCTTAATAAACTAGCACGCTTTACCATCAACGATCGCATCGCTGCTTACCATCAGGCGGGATTGCGGTCAAGCGCTGGTTTATAAATAATAAAAAAAAGACCTGGCCTCCGTACTGCTTCACCAGATATGGTAAATAATTTAATTTAATGCTCTATGTTAGTTATTTTACATGCTTGGTATTGTATAAAGTTAGGTGTTTTTAAGTGAACAGACAGCTGTGACCAGCGAAAGCACTAGGAAGTGTCGAAGGGCGGGCGTTTTGGGGAGAGGGCGATAGCATCAATGAACGATTTATGCATAATATCAATAACTGCTGGCTTTTCGACACTACGGGGGCTGTTTTATGAATGAACTGTTTTAACAATTAGGAGTGGGAACCTTAGTATCACTTTTGGAAGCTAGAGGCGCTGTTTTTATTAATGAATCACTCATCATCATCATCTCAGCGTTAATCCCAATCGCATCCGGAACTTTTTCAGCTTTGGAGTCTGGGGTCCGCTTTGCCAGTCAAACTGCTGATTTTGGCTAAACTTCGATATTTACCGCGAAGCGACTACCGTCTGACGTCCACAACCCGAAGGCGATATCTAAGCATTGCAGTTAGACCAATTGTTAGACTTTTGAGGGCTCCAACAACCCGTAACGACTGCCACTAGATGTTCGTGTGGCAACCGGGACCAACGGCTTAACGTACTTTCCGAGGCACGACCAGACCAGTGCAAATATTCATATTCATGCGTACAAACATTTGCACTGTGCGGGGGTCGAACCCGCGCCTCCTTGCGCAACGGCCGAGTTCGCTACCGCTACGCCACGGAGGCTGTTTATCAATGAATCACTGTTATTTATTAATGAAAATTGTAGTTGACCGCCTCTCGACACTAGAGGCAGCAAGGTAGAAACAGTTCGAAGGTCTAGAAACTTCCAGAACCGGAAGTTGATTCAAAAGAGCGAGTTCCTTCCGCCCACATTTTATTGTAACGTTCTTTTCGCTTCCAGACACCGAGGGTGTAGGTGCATTAGTGTTGGTCTCGTAAAATGTAACCGCGTTTAGATAGAAATATTGTACCGTAGCTATACTTGCCCGAATTCATGGATTGTAATAGTTTCAAACCTGTGGAATACCTACAGTATATCTGGTAGTAGTGGCCGCATGTTTTTTATTACTATTGGAGAAGTCCACTGTCCTCAACAGCATTATGTAATATTGAAGTTCAAAAAGTGCTGATTCTCAGCCTAATTTGAATAAATAACTTTTGATTTTGATAAGAAAACTAAAAAGCATTTATTCGTGGTGATATCCTGAGAGTAAGAGGTGATGCAGGGATCCTTACCAGGAACAAGTACAGTATTGATGGCAGATGTGGCGCTCTCCAGCCATCCATGGATGAGCACAACAGTCCTCCTGTTGGGATCGTAGTTCGTGGTGCTCAGCAGTGCTTCGTTGTTCAGCACAATTGGCTGGCTGAACGTGGGATTCTCTCTACAAAAAAAAAAAATACTTAAGTTAAGTAGAGTCCGTTTATTACGACCCCGCTTATAATGACCAACCGTTTATTATGAAGTAATTACACAATGAAACTTGGTTTTCATATATGTACAAAATTAATTTTTGTTTATGCAAAACCCGAAACACGTGTCCAGTATTTTTAAGCAAAGAATCTATGTAAAAAAATTCAAAAAGATATCATGATAAACCACAAAGTTATGAGCTTGTTTTCCTCCTTGGTTGTCCCAACAAAAATATGGTTAACGCTCCGCTCGGGCAGGCGAGCGGTGCGTTGACCTGTGGCGCAGCTGTTGCGCGTACTATGATCTATTGTAAGCTGCGTGGTATGCTTGATAACCACACTGCAACAATTTATAAATGTATTTGGGAAAAAATAATTATAACATGGTGTAAAAAATATTGTGACTGATATATATATTGTGGCCGACATAGGCAGCTAGCGACCTCTGTTGTCGAAAGGAGGCGACAGCATCAATGAACGTATTACGCATAATATTAGTAGTACCGCTTTTCGACACTGGAGGCGCTGTATTATGAATGAAGGCGGTCGCCATATTGATCTTGAGAACTGTAGTACCGCTATTGGACGCCAGATGTGCTGGGTTTATGAATGAACCCCGATTATTTGTCAATGAAAGTTGTAGTTTAAACCCGCCTCTCGACACTTGGGGGCAGTAAGATAAATACGTTTCGAATGTTCTAGAATCTCAGACCCGGAAGTTAGAAAATATCGGTTTCTTCCGCCCACATACTGTGGTAACGGCCCCTTTCTGCCCCGAGACGCCGTAGAGTGCGGGTGTGTTAGTTTAGTCTCGTAAAATGTAATCGTGTTTTAGATTTTAAGACTACACCGTGTCTTTACTTGACCGAACCCAAGGATTGTATACTTTTAAAACCTGTGGAAATACCGATAATAAATCTGGTAGTAGCATCCGCCTGTTTTTCATTACTATTCAGTATAATATTCCTATTTTATAATAGGGGAGGGTCCGCTATTGTCCTCTAAAAATATTGGAATCGATTTAGTTCATTATTCTGAACAAACCATATTCAGGTTTTGTTAAAAGAAAAATAATAACGTTGTATAGTTCTTTTTAACAAAATCGGTTATAATGACTTCGCGTATTGTGATGTGTCGCTTAAAGTGACAAAATAAATTGTGTTTGGTTGTACTGACCGACATGCTTCCTACTACTTTCGTCAGTGTTCGGTGCGTGCTGAATAAATTTTATTTGGTGTCACGAACTTCACTCAGTATTGTTTCGAGAGACGCTGGTTCAGGAGTAAGCATAGCTGGTGACGACGATCGGCAAGTGGGGCACTTCCATTGAGCCATTCTAACGGCACCAAGCTTCCTCCATCCGACTTCGGAAATGTTTGCACATTCAAAATCCAGATGTTTCCTGCAGCTCCCACATTGGACTCCATCATTGAACTTTACGTTGCAAGCTGCACACGTTTTCATAATTGAAGTACTAAGTGTAACTCAATACCGAAGCAAATTAAAAACTTAGTGCAATGTAAAAACTAAAAAAGGTTCATCATCATCAGCCCCTACTCGTCCACTGCTGGACATAGGCCTCCTTCATGGCAGGCCAACAAGCTCGATCCTGAGCAGTTCTCCGCCAGCCACTACCAGCCACCTTTTTGATGTCGTCGCTCCATCTAGCCCAAGCTTGTATTCATACATCATTCATTTATTCATCATTCATTCATTGATCATTCAATAATTCATCATTCATTCATCATTAATCCATTTATTCATTCAACATTCTTTGGTTGTAGCGTTTGTTACTCAATCATCTCGATACGTACCTAGTAAAAAGATGATAAGTATTCATGGAGTCAGGAGTGTATCTGGCAGCCTCTTGCAGGTCAGAGGCTCCAGTCCCCATGTCCTGGAGGACGTGCTTCTCATCATTTCCGGACACCTCGTTCACCAGTGGGAGTCCACCGCTCCAGGACTTGGCTGTGAAAACATAAAACTGCTTTAGGAAGTCTCTACATACGTACATAATTTACCTAAATAGGAGAATCTTGTCTTGGCTGCCCTTTGGTCTCATGGTGGTAAGCGCGTAGGGACCACCAGAGTAATTGCGTATGTTTCGCAATGGACAGACATAATGTCACCTGCAAAAAACATCAACAGGTGCCGTATGTGGAATATCTCAGGTGCCATTCACTCAGTATCAATGAAACGGGTGCCTAATATGGAATACGTCATATTTGTATATTTTAACGTTTTCAAATCCAACCAGAATGGTACTCTTAACACACTATCAGTAGCAATGGGTTTCAGTTTGACATTTTTTTTTAATAATTATAAACTAGTGCTTGACTGCAATCCCGCTTGATGGTAAGCAGTGATGCAATCGTTGATGGTAAAGCGCACTAGCTTATTAAGCCTATTCACTCAAAAAACTGAGTGAATAGGAAGGAAGACGGCAGTTGAGCGAGGTGATGCAATGTTTAACCCAACAACACGACCAACGATGCTGCGCCAGAGGATGATCTGGAGACCCTCCACGACCAAACTCCCGACACAACAACATTTGGCACATCGTACCCGGCACACATCGCAACACAACTGCTCAGACCCGTCCTCCGTAAGGCTTCACTAGACATCATGCCGAAACACGACGAATCGCTTGGCGGCAAGACTTTGTCTGGTGGGTGGTAACTTATGCCGGCAGCCGATGCTATGGCCTACCACCGAGGAAAATATAAAGCAGATGTTATGAATTTATGAAGTAGTTTTTCTTATTAAATCCATCGACTCCCAACAACTACAACATTAGATTTTTCATATAGATAGTTGGGCTGTGGAGGTCAGACGGCAGTCGCTTCACGGAAACTATCGAAGTTTAGCCAAGAATCAGTTGAGTTGATCATAAAATAACGTTGAGATGATGATGATGACTTAAAAAAATAGAAAGAAGAAATAAAAAGAATTAATATGCATTAAACTTAAATTAAGTTTAGTTTGTAATCAAGAAAATTACAGTGACAGCCTCCGTGGCGTAGCGGTAGCGGACGCGGCCGCTGCGCAAGGTGGCGCGGGTTCGATCTCGGCACAGTGCAAGTATTTGTATGCATGAATATGAATATTTGCACTTGTCTGGTCGTGCCTCGGAAAGCACATTAAGCTTGTACGAGCCAATAATGCTCATACAGCAAAATACTATTGTATATAGAATGAACTTCAACACAATGTAAAACAGTCGTAAATATACCTCCGTCACGCGGTCAGGTGTAAATAAACAAGTGCGGCTCAATACTGGGTGTTTTAGTGTTACTCATAAATTACCTACAACAACTCTGGGGTATCGTCAACGGCGAAAAACCCCAACATCTTTTGGTCCTTCGAGCAACAAACCAAGGTGATTCAAATCATCATTTGAACCATCATACAAACGAACCAGCGGGGATTACGTCTACTGCTACAAACCAGCGGAGATTACGTCTACTGCTACAAACCAGCGGTGATTACGTCTACTGCTACAAACCAGCGGAGATTACGTCTACTGCTTTAAAACATAATCAGCGGGGATAACGTCAGCAAACATAAGTTAGTGAACTATAAGTGCTACTTCGACGTTGAATCTGCGTGAGTACACAACACCTACTACTAACTACCTATTAACCATGTCGAAAGAAGATTACCTTGAATTTGAGGAGCTTATTAACAAGCAGCAAAGCAGCTACGAGAAAATCAAGGCTCTGTTAACAAATTACAAAAAGGACTCTGCGAGTAGAAAAACCGTAGATTACCTCAACAAACGCATCGAAGCTTTACAATCTCACTGGGATGAATTTCGGACAAACCAGGAGGTCTTGAAGAAGTACGAGGCTGCTAACAGCGACCATGACTACTTTGAGAACAAAGTTTTCGAAATAACAAGGAGCATGTTCAATGAAACAACGCAATCGATGAGTCAACTACGAGACAAATTGGAACAACTAAGAGACGAACCTGGATTCTCGGGTATCTCCAAAACAAAAACGCCACAACCACAAGAAACACGGCGATTTGATACAGCTGGAGTTCACCTACAAATCGGAGATGAGGCGAACCAGCATCTATCGATGCTATTTCGTAATCAAATGTGCAACTTCAACGCCCTGGAGTGAGCAGTTTCCAAAACTAATCTGGGTGATACGAAAGAGAAATGGCAACTTCAAGATCAACTAAACATATTAAGCGCAAAGTGGCAATCCATCGATAAGATACACTGGGAATTAAGCTATTTACTGCAAGGTAACGACAAGGATTATGAATCAAAATATGACTATTGGGAACAAGTCTACGACAACCTAAAAGCAGATTTGAATAGAAAAATCTTTGAAACATCTCATTACGAAAAAACAACACCGCAGATGGAATTACCTGAGTTTAATGGAGCTCACAGCAATTGGATTTCTTTCAGAGATTTATTCATTGAGATGATCCATAATAATCCAACGCTAAATAAAACGCAAAAAATGAAGTACCTAAAATCAAAATTGAAAGGTGAAGCGGAGAAGTTAATTAGACACCTACCGGTGAGTGCTGAGAACTATGATTCATGCCTAAACATAATTCAGCATCGTTACGACAACAAGAGACTACTTTTCATCTCATACATAGACACACTTCTCAATCAATCAACAATCGACAAACCGAACTCAACTAACTTAAAAAGGTTGTACGATACAACGAAAGAGTGTTTAAACGGCCTCGAGAACATGGGCATTGATGTTCCGGTATGGGGTCCACTTATCGTTCACTTAATGTCTTCCAAACTGGATGACGTCACTTACGGGGACTACATAAAAAACATGAAACATGCAAGAGATCTTCCAGACCTAAATGAGTTTATGGAATTCCTGGAATTGCAATTTATAACGCAAGAAACATCAAGAACCAAAAAGAGCGGAGTGAAACAAAATCATTCAACAAATCACCAACATAAAAATTATAATAACAACAAGTCAACGAACTTTAAAGAATCAGAAAAGTGGTCAAAAACCTACCATGCATCGGTACGGAAATGCCCACTCTGCAAAAACGATCATGCGCTTAGGCAATGCTCGACATTCCTGGGCATGGATGTCGCAACGCGAAACCAATCAACAAGTAAATTGAACTTATGCAAAAATTGTTTATTTAGTCATGGCGAAAACAAATGCAACTCAACAAAAAGATGCCGTACGTGTAATAATAAGCATCATTCACTTCTGCATGACGATAATCTGAAAGGAAAACAATCAAAGCCAACCACCTCAACGGCGGCTGAGCGAACATCTAATCACATCAACGGTGAACAAGAAATACTCTTAACGACGCTTCAACTCAAAGTCAAGAACAGAGAAGGAGATTACGTCATCCTTCGGGCGTTACTGGATCAAGGCTCTCAAGTAACTTTGATTACAGAAAACGCTGCTCAGCGATTAAACTTACCCCGAAACAAAATGCACGCTGCTATCACTGGCGTAGGCACTATAATGGGATCGAGTAAAGGGATGATTAAATTAGAATGTAAATCTATCCACTCTGATTATACATTCCAAACGGAAGCATTAGTGATGAGTAAACTTATCAACAACCTGCCAAATTCCACAATTAATACAAAGAATTGGCCACACCTGCACAATATTAAGTTGGCCGATCCAGACTTCAACATTTCAGGCCCCATTGATTTACTTCTAGGAGCCGATATTTACTCCAATGTGATCATAGAAGGAGTACTCAAACACGACAATAATTCGCCAGTAGCACAACAGACCAAGTTGGGCTGGATACTATGCGGTGCTACAAAGCAATTTAACTGTCTAGTCACTCTTACGGAACTAGATAAATTAACGAAATTTTGGGAGTTAGAAGACATTCCTTCGGAACCGGAAACATCACCGAAAGATGAATTGTGTGAAAAATATTACACGGAAACGACAGAGCGTTTAAGCAACGGGAGATATGTAGTGAAAATGCCGATGAACGCCAACTATGAACAAAACCTTGGCAAATCGAAGCCTCAAGCCATAGCACAATTTCTTCGTTTAGAAAAGAAAATGGCGAAACAAGAAAATTTTGCTAAACTATATCAACAATTCATCCGAGACTACATCGAATTAGGTCACATGAAGCCAGTGACAGGAACTGATAGTCGCGTACAAGCCTACCTCCCACACCACGGCGTGGTAAGAGCATGCTCAACCACTACTAAACTGCGGGCTGTGTTCAATGCATCTATGAAAACGGACTCCGGATATAGCTTGAACGATTTGATGGAAAAAGGGCCTAACCTTCAAAAGGACATTTTATCCCTGATCATTAAATGGCGGACCTATAAATATGTTCTAACGGCGGACATTGAAAAAATGTATCGTCAAATCCTTATTCATCATGATCAGCAACATTTGCAAAGAATAATCTGGAGAGACTCCTCAAGAGAACCTCTTAGAGAGATGCAGCTGTGTACTCTTACGTACGGTACCAAAGCCGCACCATTTATTGCAATGCGCACTCTTCAACAACTGGCTAAAGACGAGGGCAACGATTTCCCCTTAGCCCAAAAGGCGCTGCAAAATGAATTTTATATGGATGACGCTATCACGGGACACCATACCACAGAAACGACAAAATTATTACAAAAGGAGCTTAGCGAACTACTCAAGAAAGGTGGCTTTATTTTGCGGAAATGGTCCACGAACGAACCATCTATTCTTAAAGAACTAAAGAAGGAAGAGAAAAGTCATAACAACGACTTTAACTTCGAGCAGCCAGAGTTCAGCAAAACACTCGGACTCACATGGAATGACGCAAGCGACACATTTCACTTTATTAGCGACGCACCTGTCAGTAATAAATATACGTCATACACAAAACGCAAGCTATTGTCAGAGATAAGCAAGATATACGATCCGCTTGAATGGTTATCTCCAATGACCATTCAAGCAAAACTTCTTTTCCAAAAATTATGGAGTGACAACTGTCAAAACATTGGCTGGGATGAAATAGTACCAGATACCATAGAAAAGGAATGGCTGAAAATTACTTCCGAGCTACCAAACATAAACAACATCAGATTACCAAGATGGTTAAAAAACGAAAACAAAACGATCGAATTGCAAGCCTTCTGTGACGCGAGCGAGAAAGCCTACGCTTGCGTTATCTACAGCCGAACTACGTCACCAACAGGCCACTACGTAACAACGCTACTCGCAGCAAAGACTAAGGTGGCACCACTTAAAAAGAAAACTACCATTCCGAAGTTGGAATTATGCGCCGCAGTTCTATTAGCAACACTCATACAAAAGATAATTAAGATCCTTGCAGACTACGATCTAAGGATACAATGCTGGACCGACTCTAAAGTTGTCTTAGCATGGCTTCAAGGAAACCCAAAGAAATACGAAAAATATATATCAAACAGAACTACACAAATAATAAACATCGTACCAGCGATAAATTGGGGTTACGTAAAAACTAACGAAAACCCGGCCGACTGTGCAACAAGAGGACTTCCGTCATCAAAACTGGTCAAGTTTACCTTGTGGTGGGAGGGCCCTACATGGCTTAAGGAACAAGAGAAACAAGAAGATAACTTAAAAGAAACTTATTCTACAAGTGAGGGTCTTCTAACAAACTGTTACACGATTAATAATACGGAACCCGTGTCAACCAAAAATGAATTAATCGATTCATTACTCGAGCGGCATAGCAACATGGATCGTATTACAAGAATACTCGCATGGGTAATACGTTTCGCTGATGCATTACGAAACAAAAGAAGGTCGAAGTGTAATGATCTGAAATTGAATGAAATAAATAACGCTATGGAAGTAATTATCAAAGCAGTACAACGACATTATTTTGAGAACGAAATAAAGTCTCTCAAAGTTAACGGAAAACTTCCTAACAAAAGCAATATTTTGAAACTCAACCCATTTTTGGACTCGGATGGTGTTCTACGCGTTGGTGGACGTCTATATCACTCTAACTTGCCCGTAGAGACTAAACATCCCATCCTCGTCCCGGGAGAGGGAAGACTGGCCCAATTATTAATTGAAAAGGCACATCAACGAACCCTACACGGTGGAGCAAGATTAACGCTAGCTTACACTAGAAACAAATACTGGATTATCAGTGGCAATCGGACTGTCAAGAAGATACTACGTCAATGTATACGATGCCGTCGGTACGCAACAACTCAAACAGGACAGCTAATGGGCAACCTTCCTAAAGAAAGGATCACTCCGTCTAGGCCCTTTTCACATACTGGCGTGGACTTTACAGGCCATGTGGACGTGAAGATAAACAAAGGCCGCGGAATAAAAACCTGCAAAGGCTATATAGCCATATTCATATGTATGTGCACGAAAGCAGTACATATTGAACTTGTTTCCGATCTATCAACACAAACTTTCATTGCGGCATTAAAAAGGATGTGTGCCAGAAGAGGCACGCCAAAACACATCTATTCCGATAATGGAACCAACTTCGTAGGAGCAGCAAAGGTATTAAATGAGGAGTTCCGACATTACAGAACAATGTTATCTTCAGAGTTCTTTAAAGAAATCAATGACCTTCAAATCGAGTGGCATTTCAACGCTCCATCCTGGCCGTCGGCAGGAGGATTATGGGAAGCTGCTGTACGTTCAATGAAAACACACCTGAAACGGGTAATCGGGCAACAGGAGCTAACCTATGAACAATTTTCAACTCTTCTTACACAAATCGAAGCGTGCATGAACAGCAGACCGCTGAGTCCGTTATCTGAAGACGTAGAAGATCTAGACTATCTCACTCCTGGTCACCTACTTACGGGAAGTCCGACGCTCGCACTACCACTTAATGAACCTGAAGAAATGAAATCTATAGACATCAAAAACAACTGGAAGCTCATAGAGCTTATGCGCCGACATTATTGGGATCGCTGGTCAAAAGAATACTTACATCATCTACAAACCCGAAACAAATGGCAAAGAACCAAAGAAAATATACAGCAAGGGCAGTTAGTTCTCGTCAAGGAAAACAATTTACCTCCGGGTAAATGGGCTATGGGCCGAGTCGTGGAACTGCACCCAGGAAGCGACAACTTAGTTCGTGTAGTAACGCTGAAGACACAGAATGGAACCCTAAAAAGACCTATAATAAAACTAGCTCCGCTACCTATAAACGAGGCATGCGAGAGTACAAATAAACAGAAAGAGAGTACAATTAAGAACTGCAAAGAAATGAAAGGAGCCATCAGAACCCAGAGACATGCTAACAGTTTGCTCATGGTGTTGCTAGTACTGTTTACCATGTTATTATGTAGTCAAGCAACACCCTTACAGACTTTTAAAATAACACATTTAACAGAAAACCAACCAATTTACTTCGATCCTATTGGAAATATTCAAATTATTCATGATGAATGGAAGCTTCTAGTATACTACAACCTAACCACTTTCTGGCAAAGTACAACTGAGGTCGAGAAATTCGTGAATCGTTTAGATGAACTATGCGACACGATGATGCCTAACGAACCATGTCACTCTACGATACAACAACTTAAATTCGAACTGAACCAGTTGAACAAATATAACGTATTGTTACGTTCTCAACATCAACAACGAAGGCGTCGTGGCTACATTAACGGCGTAGGAAACATTGCACGAGCCCTGTTTGGTGTCCTGGACAGCGATTTCGCCGAAAAATACTCCCAAGACATTCAAAAAATCAAAACGAACGAGCAATATTTACTAGAGTTGATAAAAAATCAAACATCAATTATCGAAGCACAAAACAATATCATCAAGAAAAGTGAAGACTTCGTAAAAAGGCAACTAGAAGTAATTCAGCAATTCCTGAACGAAACAAAATACAATATTGCAATATTAGACAAAAGATTTCGAGTCATGCAAACAATGAATGACGTCAACGCAGGAGCGCTAACTGCCAGCTTATTACTCACTGCATTGAGCAGAAACCAACAAATGCTGCTAAGTGCATTGACAGATATCTACAGAGGACATCTGGATATGAAGCTATTCACACCAGCGCAACTATCAGAACAACTCAATTTCATTGCCGGAGTTATATCGAAAAAATTAACGCTACCTATAAACAGAAAAGGAGCAAACATAAAAGATATTTATAACATCATATATGTCAAAGCACGGCTAACGGAACGATACCTATTATTCGAACTACATATCACGTTACTAAGTGATGACGAATATACATTATATCGCAATATACCCATACCTAGACTGCACACAACTAATAATTGTCAGGTGATAGCAATAACAACAAAGTACATCGGAGTGAACTTCGTAAAAAATACTTACATACAGATGGAAGACGCTGATCTCCAACGATGCACAAGAATGAAGGCGGACAACTACATCTGCCACGCCTACATAACTATTAGCAACTTGCATGGAACTATGGCATCTTGCGAGGCAAAAATGCTTAGTCAAAATGTAAACAACATCACATGTGATTGGGTACCACAACAATGCTCTGACCAATGGATAAAACTACAGAGACCAAACATATGGCTGTATAACTGCATCAATGAGTGTACGCCACGAATGGTGTGTGAGAATCAAATTACAACGCTGACAATTGCCAAGTCAGGACTCATGGCCCTAGGTCAGGATTGTATACTACAACATAAAGACGATACAATGTACTCACATAATGTTTTCAGTAGCTATACAAATATTGGAATGACTTTGGAGGTACCAACGAAATGGTATCCACCAAATGACATGTGGAAAACTTTAAAATACACAAAGGTCGTGCTACCTAAACTAGAATTATCAGAAGAACATAGACTACTGGACAATCAGATAATCACACAAAAACAACGAGAAAGTCTACCGAGCGAGTTAAGTATCCACGACATTGGCAACTATACGATAAGCTCTCTGCTGGTGGGAGGAATCGTCGTCGCTATTGGAGTATGGCAAATAAGAAGATATCTTGCCACACGCAAGAAAAGCGATATAGCGAAGAAACAACAGACACTTTCGACAAAACCTCGAAAGAAGGCAGAAGATATAGAACTGGAGGAAATTACTACCTACGCTGCAATAGATCGGCATTCGAAGAACCCACTAGGAAGTAGATTCGAACTATAATAATTCATTTAACTAATTGTTTCTCTTATTGTTTTGTTGCTTTACCATGTACTTTATTTTACACTTTATTCAACTTGTAACATATTTTGTTCCATTTTATACTTTATTTACCTTGTAACCTATATTATATTGTTAATTGATCTCTGTTTACCTTTCCCTCGGGAGCATGTACGAGCCAATAATGCTCATACAGCAAAATACTATTGTATATAGAATGAACTTCAACACAATGTAAAACAGTCGTAAATATACCTCCGTCACGCGGTCAGGTGTAAATAAACAAGTGCGGCTCAATACTGGGTGTTTTAGTGTTACTCATAAATTACCTACAACAACTCTGGGGTATCGTCAACGGCGAAAAACCCCAACAAAGCTGTTGGTCCCGGTTGCCATACGAACATCTAGTGGCAGCCGTTACGGGTTGCTGGAGCCCTCAAAAGTCCAACAATTGGTCTAACTGCAATGCTTCGACGTCGCCTTCGGGTTGTGGAGGTCAGACGGCAGTCGCTTCACGGAAAATGTCCAAGTTTAGTCATATCAGCAGTTGGACTGGTAAAGCGGACCCCAGACTCCAAAGCTGAAAAAGGCTTCGGATACGACTGAGATTAACGCTGGGATGACGATGATGATGTAATCAAGAGAATCGGGCCGTTATCATTAAATATAAAGGAGATTGAAAGGAGGAAGTCGTGGTGGCCTAGCGGTTAAAACACCAGCCTCTCAAGTATGAGTGTGCGGATTTGATTCCAGATCAGGCAAGTACCAATGTAACTTTTCTAAAGTTATACGTACTGTTATACCTTTACAATGTTAGGGGAATGGCTTAGCAACGCTCAGATGTGCCACGTCAGCATTATGGGTTACAGTACGTCATTCATGAGCCCAGCGAGGCAGTTGGTTCTAAATCTCGGTACGGGTCGGAGGTCCTAACTCTTACCATTTCTACTATTCCTATAATCTAAATCCTAATAAGTAATTAAATTCTATTCTAGCTTAAATAATTGTTTTTTTTAAAAACAAGATTCCCAAGTCTCGTATAATATTTGGTGGCAGCGGTGGGATACGAAAATCCCCTACCCGAATACGTCTTCGAAGAAAACTGAAGTGCCAGTGAAATCAAGTGTATCAATTAAGTGTATAAATATTCTAAATCTATTTCGAAAGTGCTAAAAGTTAAAGCAAGTTACAAAAACAAATCAGTGTCGTGTCAGTGCAAGAAACCTAAGTGCTCAACCGACACCCTGTCTTGAGTGTTGCATCCAGCAACTGAGACCGGCTTCATCCTCTGCTGGTCCAGAGGTCTACTACAAATGCTGTTCAGCTGTTTACCGCTGGAGAAGCGGTCACGATGTTCCTGAATATCCTCGCAATGGTGGCGTTCCTGTGAGTGATCTAAAAGTCAACTACATCTACTTTGGCCATTACGACATCCTAGCACGAATACTAGAATTAACTCAGAGTCCATACTATTCCTATCTAACTATTTTAATACCATAATTTTATTGTACACTGTTCATACATTGTTACCGATAAGACCTTATTGTAACGCTCCTGATTATTTTGTTTAGACTACGCGTTTCGATTACGCGTCTATAACACTGAGTCACTTATACAAAGTAACGTAAGCTAGAGGCGATTTCTTGTTATTAAGATAAGTTATATTTTATTGTGTAAAATCAAATCATGGCTTCTAAACATGATACAAAGGAGGAAAGTTCCAGTGGTTCTAGGAACACAAGAGCCGAAATTGAAGAAAAAATAGAACTCGGTATTCTATTCAAATTCATCAAACCATTCGATGGTTCCAGGGAAAAGTTGAATCCCTTTATCACTAACTGCGAGAGCGCTTTTGACATTGCTACTAAAAGTCAAAAATCTATCCTATTCAAATATATTCTAAGTCAATTAACAGATAAAGCTGAAACTACATGTAGTGTCAAAGAGTTCGAGTCCTTTGATCAATTCATCGAGTTCTTAAAACATCAATTTGGTGAAAGAAAACACTATGCTCATCTACTCACCGAACTTCAAGATTGTAAACAAAACTCTTCTGAAACAGTCAATCAGTTCGCTTTAAAAATAGAAACTTGTTTAGCGGAATTATTTACGGAAATAAACATTTCCATTCCAACAAAACGCAAAACAGAGTTAACAGGTCGTGTAGCTGCAATGCAAGATCTTGCACTTCACACCTTCATAATAGGTCTCTTACCACGAATATCACAAGTCGTTAGATGTCGCAACCCCGACTCGCTAAACTCCGCTATAAGTTTCGCAGTCGAAGAAGAGAAAATTATATCTAGCATCTATAAAAGATCCGCTTCCAGTACTCACTCCAATAATGACAGATTAAGAAACACTAATTATCGCCGTGACTCCCAATCGTCGCGTTTTCCAACTCCGCGGAATCACCAATCTGATCATTCAAAAGTAAATACCAACGATATGATATGTCGCTACTGCAAAAACATAGGCCATACTATTGAAAATTGTCGCAAAAGACAATACAATAACAGTAGAAATCAATCTACTGCTTCCACTTCCGATGGCCGTCAACCTAATTCTACACAAACTTCAAGTTCTAGGCCAGCTCGTAAAGTTTTCGTCTTAAAGAGAAACGAGGAAGATAATCTAGATGAAACCAATCAAGATGATTTAAACGAGTAAAATTTCCTGAACGGTATCGCGCAGGAAATTCGTCCTACTATACTAAAGCCGATGCCCCTATCTTCACTGTATCCCCTGAATCAATTACTAAATCCACTGAATCGCGTACTAAATCCACTGTATCTATGAAAAAAACAAATCCTAAATCCACTGAATCTATGAAAAAGTCGATTACTAAACCCACTGAATCACTTACCAAACCCACTGTATCTTTGAAAAAACAAATTACAAAATCCACTGAATCGCATATTAAACCCACTGTATCTAGGAAAAATCCGTCTACTAAATTCACTGAATCGTTTACTAAATCCACTGTATCTATGGAAAAACCACTTACCAAATCCTCTGAATCGCTTACTAAATCCGCTGAATCACATACTAAATCCACTGTATCTATGAAAAATCCATTTACTAAATCCACTGAATCGTTTACTAAATCCACTGTATCTATGAAAAAACCATTTACCAAATCCTCTGAATCACTTACTAAATCCACTGTATCTAAGAAAAAACCCACTACCAAATCTACTGAATTACTCACTGAACACACTGAATCCGCTATTCCTACCAAATCCTGTAAAGTGCAAAACCCAAACATGAAATCCACCGATTCTATTCCCATTCCAAATCGCAATACTTTCTCCGATAACTCACAACATCTGAAACAGAAAACAAATGTGAAAATCTATAAAATACATCAAAACACAGAGAAAAGACACTTACCTCACGTAATAATCGATACTCCGGTTGCCGATAAGCCTTTATCCTTCTTAATTGACACGGGTTCCTGTATAAGTCTGCTGAAATTAGATTCTATGTCCAAAGTCCCAAAGTTAAGTGATGATATAATAATCCTCAAAGGAATTGATCCTGGAGAAGAAACAACTTCAACCCTAGGCAGCTTTAAAATGCAAACATTAAAAAAACATGGCAAACCTTATATTCATGATTTTCACGTTGTCAAAAATATTAGCCTAAGTTTCGACGGCATCATAGGTAACGACCTCCTGAAAAACTTAGGTTGCCAAATCGACTATCTTCAAGGAACTTTACAGATAGATGAATATTATATCGACTTAAAATTCGCTGAACCATTATATAACATTCCACCTCGTACTGAAACTGTAATTGAATGCACAGTAAGTAATCCAAATATAAAGGAAGGTCTGCTCATAGACCAACACATCTCTGATTCGTTATTAGTAGCCAACTGCGTAGTTAGCGTGAAAGAAAACAACCGTATTAACATTACAGTTGTCAATATCTCCGAAGAGTCCGTTATACTCCAATCTAACCTTAATCTAACACTAGAACCTATAGGCACTCAAGCCTGTTCAAAATCTCAAGAATCATTGCCTCTTATGCACATTTCTACAAGAACTAAAAAGGTTCTCCAGCATCTTAGGATGTCTCACCTCAATGAAGAGGAATATAATGCCCTATTACAAGTCTGTACAGACTTTTCCGATATCTTCCATATCCCTGGCGATAAGCTCACATACACTACAATTGCCGAACACAATATCAGAACAAATACAGATATTCCTATTCAAACTAAATCTTATAGATTTCCCGAATGTCACAAAAAAGAAGTTGAAAATCAAATTAACAAAATGCTTGAAGAAAACATCATAACACCTTCTAATTCACCATGGTCCTCACCCATTTGGGTTGTGCCCAAAAAGCTGGATGCTTCGGGACAACAAAAATGGAGAATCGTTATTGATTATAGAAAACTCAATGACATTACTATTGGAGAAACATATCCTATTCCACAAATAACTGAAATTTTAGATCAATTGGGGAAAAGTCAATACTTCACAACTTTAGATTTAGCCTCAGGCTTCCATCAGATTCCAATGTCCGAGCAAGACGCTCCCAAAACCGCCTTTTCTATACCACAAGGTCATTTCCAATTTTCGAGATTGCCATTTGGGCTGAAAAATGCCCCTTCTACCTTTCAAAAAGTAATGAACACATGCTTGTGTGGACTTCAAGGCTCACGATGCTTTGTTTATTTAGACGACATTGTAGTGTACTCACCTGACTTACCAAGTCACATTCAAAATCTGTCCGCTGTTTTCGATAGGCTCAGGAACTATAACCTGAAACTCCAACCAGATAAATGCGAGTTTCTATGCAAAGAAGTGGCTTACCTTGGTCACCTCATCAACAAAGACGGTGTTCAACCGAATCCTAGAAAAGTCAAATATATCACTGAATTCCCAAAACCAAAATGCCCAAAAGATGTAAAATCTTTTCTTGGACTCGTATCTTACTACAGACGTTTCATACCTGACTTTTCCAAACTAGCAAAACCATTAACATCTCTCCTAAAAAAGGACGCACCGTTCAATTGGAACAATGAACAACAGCTCGCTTTCGAAAACCTAAAAACTAAATTAGTGACGTCACCGGTGTTAATATATCCCGATTTTACCAAACCTTTTATCCTCACCTGTGACGCTTCCAACTTCGCTGTTTCAGCCATATTATCCCAAGGTCCAATCGGAAAGGACCGTCCAATCGCTTACGCGTCTCGAACACTAAATAAGGCTGAGTGTAACTATAGCGTTACCGAAAAAGAATGCTTAGCTATTATCTTTGGAACTAAAGCCTTCCGACCCTATCTGTACGGAAATCGATTTACCATAGTCACTGATCACAAACCACTACAGTGGTTATTCAACTGTAAGGATCCTGGCTCTAGGCTAGTACGCTGGAGACTCAAATTAGAGGAATTTGACTATAATATTGTATACAAGAAAGGGAAAATGAATACTAATGCTGATGCATTGTCTCGATATCCAGTTAACCCTATTCAAGGTAAACCTTCGACAACCTCTGATCCTCTATTACTAGACCTTGACACTGAATTTGATGATCCTTTAGAGGATCCTCTTATAATTTTTCCATCTCCCATTCCGTTCTCTTTCGAAGATAACGACCTACTAAATCAAGAAATAAATCCCGACTCTAATATACTACAAAACCCTTTACCGCAAAATGAACCAATACTATCTCCAGATCTCATAGATCTAGGACCAAACTTACCTTACCTTGAGACTAGCCCTAACAGTGCTGACCTTAACCTTGACTTCGACTCGTTACAATTTCCCTCACCAAATGAGCAATCAAATCTAAATGAAGACAATTATTCCCAATTCCTAAAGTCAAATAAAAATAATACTTGCAACACAATTCTAAAAGAACACAACGAAAGCCTACTAAAAACAACATGCAAGGTAATATTAATTCCTACATCAATAGACTTAGATGAATCAAATCCCTACATCCCCGAAATTCTCCTAAATTCCGGCAACGAAGACGAAATCCTTAATTCTGAAAAAGAATTATACCACTTTTTAAAAACTGAATACGACGGCAAAACTGTTTACTTCATCTTTACAAAAGTTCACCACTTTGACGAGTTACCTTATCGTGCTATTTATGACACTCTGAAACGAATTAGAAGCGAAATCCTGAAATCCGAACAAATAACAGACGTTGCTATCTCCGATTTCAAAAATCCATTTGATAATCACTCCTACACCAAAATCTACAATATCCTAACTCATATTTTTCACAACACAAACATTCAAATCCACGTCTACCTAAATAAAACAATATACCCTACTCTAAGTGAAAGACCCAAAATCATGCGTGAAAACCACGATATTCCTACAGCCGGGCACTTAGGCTCGACGCGAATGTATAACAGAATCCGAGAACAATTCTATTGGAAAGGCATGCGAAGCGACATAGACTATGTCAAGAAATGTAAACTATGTCAGGAAAATAAAGCACTGAGAAAATTAAATAAGGCCCCAATGGAAATCACTACTACATCAACAGCACCGTTTCAGAGAATAGCACTGGACATAGTAGGACCTTTGCCCGAGTCCGGTCCCGCTAAACTAAAATATATACTCACCTTACAAGATGATCTTACGAAATATTCAACCGCTTACCCGATACGTAGTACAACCGCCGAAGAATCTAGCGATTGTCTTATTCATTTTATATCCTTATTCGGAATTCCTAAATCTATCTTAACTGATCAAGGTACTAACTTTACGTCCGACCTTTTTAAAACAACTTGCAAATTCCTTAAAATTAAACAATTATGGTCATCGCCTTACCACCCTCAGACGCAAGGAGCTTTAGAACGCAGTCATTCGACTCTCAAGGAATATTTAAAATCCTTCGTAAATACAGACCAAGACAACTGGCCGACTTACGTCTATACAGCTATGCTGACTTATAACACGACGGAACATTCAACGACAAAATTTACTCCTTACGAGCTAATATTTGGTCATAAACCCTTTATTCCTAACTCCATCTATGAAACTGAACCTAACACAACCTATTCCGACTACATTAGAATGTTACAACATAAATTTAAATACACTAGGGAAAAAGCCCTGGAAAATATATTAAAATCCAAGGAATCTTCTAAATCCTATTACGACTCTCATACTAAATCACCACCACACTACAAAGCTGGTGACTACGTTTACCTTAAAGCCCATCTGAGGCTCAAAAAGGCACTATCGCCTATCTGGAAAGGACCTTACAAAATCATTAAAGTTCACAATAACAACACAGCTACGCTTCTTATAAACAGACGTCATGTGACTCATCATTTCGATCAAATGAAACCTGCGGTAATTAACGGCTCCGTACTAATGTTAGAGATCGATTAAAATAATCAATCAGTAATTATTTACATGTAAATATTAGCTAGTAATTAGAATAGGTCTTTAACGTAGTCTAACTGATTTCATTAATTCTATTTCAGCGCCTCGGTCAATGCGCATCAAGACTTTATCAAGCCTCTTCCTTCTAGTTCCGGTATATACTTCGATAACATAGGAAAACTTAAAGCGATTAAGGGGAAGTTAAATATAATTAGTCATGTAAACATTTCTCTTATAAATCCCCACCTATCTAACCACAACGATATCATAGGCATACTTATGAAAACATGTCAAAAATCAAGCAACCTTCAATGTGATGATATACTATCTCCACTCACATTTCGGTACAACGAAATTAAACGCGAGTTTGACTCTATCTCACATCTAATGTCAAAACGTAATAAACGTTCAGCTTGGTTCGCCGGAATAGGCACCGTTTTCAAACATGTTTTCGGCACTCTAGATGAAGACGACGCATCAAAATACGATTCCGCTATTGAATCATTTCAAAACCACGAGAAAAAGCTCGCGGAACTAATGAAAGAAAATATCTTAATTACTACTACTTCTCTAGAATCATACAAAGAAACGATTAATAAATTAAAATATAACGAAGTTTCTCTCAAAAATACTCTAAGCCAACTCTTACTACAATTAAATAATATCACAGAAACTTCTAAAATCCTGATATCCGAAACTAAATTCTATTCCATACTTGCTAATCTCGAAAGTTCTCTACTAGCATTGTCGTTTCAGCTTGAAGACATAACAAACGCTATCCTGTTGTGTAGTCAAAACATCCTGCATCCAAACATAATAAGTCCAACGCAATTATACTACGAACTCGTTGATAACGACAGGCACCTACCTAGAGACACTGGAATTCCTGTAACGCTAAGTCTAGATAATATCCATTTAATATTAAGCATATCTGAAGTCGCTTGTTATTATTATAAGAATAAACTTGTATTTGTATTACAAATTCCTTTAGTTACTAATGATGAATTTATTTTGTACCATAATTTAGCATTACCGACCCCTCATGGGTCAACTAATCCTAATACTTTTAGTTTAATTTTACCTTCTAGTTCATATATTGCTATTTCTAAAGATAAGCTAAACTTCTGTAATCTAGATACCCTAGATAAATGTAAAACAATGTACTCTGAGTTCTTTCTATGTGAGATACCTACGGTATTGTTGACAAGCGTCAGTCCTACATGTGAAAGTGAATTACTAACTAAAACTATTAGTGCTATTCCTACTCAGTGTGAAACCAAAACAATTGTTGGCGAATTGGACATTTGGAAATCGCTTATAAACAATCAATGGATTTTCGTGCAGTCTCGTTCAAGCAAAGTGTCAATGGACTGTAATAACTCCGAATTACGTGAAATGATAGTATCCGGAACTGGTATACTACGGATTCCAAATCAGTGTACAGTCTACACAAAAAGTGCAAAACTTATATCGTCAAAAGACTCAATCAATGTAGAAATTCCTATTCCTAGATTAGACTTTAGCATTATAAATGATCCATGTTGTAAATTAGATAATAAGTCTACTACTAGTTTAAATAATATCATATCCCATATTTTATTACAAAATATCGACTTAGATGATTTAACTTTAAAGAAACAAAATAATAAGTTATATTCAGACTTAAATAAACTTATTAATGAAGAACCTATTCTAGTAAAATACGGGACACACTATTCTATTCTAACCATATGTATTTTAGTTATACTAATTTCTTTTATAGCATTCAAGTTATGCAAAATTATTTGTAAACATAGATCTAAGTTCTATATTTCTTGTGTTAAACCAATGACTCATACCGATGACGATGTCAGTAATTATAATATTAGTACTGAACCCGAAAACTCTTCAATTCCATTACCTAGATTACGTGATATAGTTTAAATTCCTGAATTTCGGCTTTTATCCCCGAATTTCAGTCTTATGGGGGGGGCTGTTATACCTTTACAATGTTAGGGGAATGGCTTAGCAACGCTCAGATGTGCCACGTCAGCATTATGGGTTACAGTACGTCATTCATGAGCCCAGCGAGGCAGTTGGTTCTAAATCTCGGTACGGGTCGGAGGTCCTAACTCTTACCATTTCTACTATTCCTATAATCTAAATCCTAATAAGTAATTAAATTCTATTCTAGCTTAAATAATTGTTTTTTTTAAAAACAAGATTCCCAAGTCTCGTATAATAGTACGTAAGTATATCTTGGACAGCAATGACTGATTACAAGGTGAAGGAAAACATCTTGAGGAAACCTGGACTTTAAGTCTGAAATCGCCAACCTGCATTGAGTAAGCGAGGTGATTATGCTCAATCCTTCTCTGTATGAGAGGAGACCTGTACCCAGGAGTGGGACGATAAAAAGGTTGATGATAAAGGAGATTGATTAACAGTTGACGCAAACAATAGATTATATATTAGATGGGAATTATTGATAATGATTATATCAGTGATAACATCAGTTAAGCTGTTACTTTATAAAGAAAAGTGCATGTGACGGATTTATTAAATACACGTGAGACTTGTTTACCTCCATGATTGTATTTTTGGCAAATATTTACGCTTAGTAAATAGCGTGTACAAAGTACAAAGCACTGGTCCGTTCGTGTGTGGAGTACTGCAGCCACATTTGGGCTGGTGCTGCGAAATGTCACCTGGCTACTTTGGATTCAGTGGAGAGGCGTGCGAAGAGGCTAATTGGTGACCCTGATTTAACTCGAGACGGTCTCCAAAGCCTAGAGCACAGGCGTAGAGTAGCCAGCCTTTCGGTGTTCTATGGGATGTATTTTGGGGAGTGTGCGAGGGAATTGCATGATTTAATTCCCCCATCTCCGTTCCACCATCGGACGAACAGTCGTACGGCGAGTTTCCACCCTTACGTTGTTAACACTACTACGATCCGGATGAAGTGTTTCGCCTCCTCCTTTATACCGCGTACATCAAGGGACTGGAACAACTTGCCGGCGGCGGTGTTTCCGTCGGACTACAATTTGAGTGTCTTCAAGGCTAGTGTGAATAGGCTCTTAATAAACTAGCGCGCTTTACCATCAACGAGCGCATCGCTGTTTACCATCAGGCGGGATTGCGGTCAAGCGCTGGTTTATAATTTATAAAAAAAAAAAATATGGAAATTCGAAAAAAATGCAAAATTTCAGTTTAGACTTGTCAAATTAGTGCGCTCCTGACGTAAAATGGCGTATTTTGAGTCGCCATGTTTATAATCGCGTCTTAACTGTCTATGGAGTATCTTAATTTGACAGGATTAAACTAAAATGTTATCTTCTATCCTTTTCTTAATGAAATGGAAAGAAAAAGTTTTTTTTTTTATTAATTATATACTAGTGCTTGACTGCAATCCCGCCTGATGGTAAGCGGTGATGCAATCGTTGATGGGAAAGCGCACTAGTTTATTAAGCCTATTCACTTAAAAAACTAAGGAATACGGAAGGAATAAATAAGGAAGGATGACGGCAGTTGAGCGAGGTGATGCAATGTTAAACCCAAGACCAACACGACCAAACGATGCTGCGTTAGAGGGAGATTGATCTGGAGACTCTTCACGACCAAACTCCCGACACAACAACATTTGGCGCATCGTACCCGCCACACATCGCAACACAACTGCTCAGACCCGTCCTCCGTACTTCACCAGACACCATGCCGGAACACGACGAATCGCTTGGCGGCAACACTTTGTCTGGTGGGTGGTAACTTCTGCCGGCAGCCGATGTTATGGCCTACCACCGAGGAAACTTACTTACTTAAAATTAATTTAGTTTGTACACAACAGAACCGACGCCATTGTGGTACGTAATAAAGAGTTGAGTATTTAGTTAAAATCTACAGCGTTAAACTGCATTGACAACACAGTTGTTGGTGGCTCTGCTGTTGGTGGTTCTGCGATGGACCGCTGCGCTGTGTGTCGCGTTCCGGGTCAGGCTGTTTGTGTCATCATCATCATCATCCCAGCGTTAATCCCAGTCGCATCCGAAGCCTTTTCAGCTTTGGAGTCTGGGGTCCGCTTTGTCAGTCCAACTACTGATATGGCTAAACTTCGACATTTTCTGTGAAGCGACTGTCTTCTACCTCCACAACCCGAAGGCGACATCGAAGCATTGCAGTTAGACCAATTGTTGGAACTTTTGAAGGCTCCAACAACCCGTAACGACTGCCACTAGATGTTCGTATGGCAACCGGGACCAACGGCTTAACGTGCTTTCCGAGGCACGACCAGACCAGTGCAAATATTTATATTCATGCATACAAATACTTGCACTATGCGGGGATCGAACCCGCGCCACCTTGCGCAGCGGCCGCATCCGCTACCGCTACGCCACGGAGGCTGTCAATATAGTATAAATAAGTAATAAAGAGTTGAGTATTTAGTTAAAATCTACAGCGTTAAACTGCATTGACAACACAGTTGTTGGTGGCTCTGCGATGGACCGCTACGCTTTGTATTGCGTTCCGGGTCAGGATGTTTGTGTATAACCCGCGCAGATAAAGAAAAGGTCTGCAAATGGCGGCGGATGCTTATGGTACGGTTGACAAAACATGCCATTGTTCAATCACAAACCAAATGCTAAGATTGTAAAATGACAAATTTACGTTTTAAATATTGTTATTTACAACGTAAATTTGACATTTTACTTGTTTGTTGTTGTTGTGTTTGTTTTTATTGTTGTTTTAAACAACAGTACCTACAAAAACAACAAAATAACAGAGACTTTAGCGGAACGAAATTAACGATAACTCGGCATACATCAAAGTAGCTTGGAAAGTGAATCCTGAATTCCTGATCGATTATTTTTTTTTGAAGCGCTTACTTCACTGTGTGAGTATAGACAGCGATAGAGAGTGAGTGAGAACGCATGCGAGCGGACGCCATTTACAGATCTTTTCTTTATGTACAGTCAGAAGCAAAAATATGTATACACTATACGCTCATTGCTTCATTAATTTATGAACCAACGCGTGAATACATGCTTTGATGGAAGCGTGCATACATAGTATTGTTCCTTTCGTGGTGGGCATAATTTAATGGAGCAATGAGCGTATACATATTTATGATGTGAACCGGGGGCTACTATTTTATGCACTTCAAGTTGTGCTCAACTTGAAGTGTCTCTCTGTGCTCGTCTTAAAGTCGAAGAGGTTTACATATTTTTGGAGCCTTGGCAATGTATACATATTTTTGCTTCTGACTGTATGCGGGTTATATGTGAGTTTAAATATTTCTAAACGCACCCACGATACAGGAGTATTTCGTAGTGTATTACAGCGTTATTTTTTAAAGACTATTAAAGATTTTTTAAAGAGTATTATAAACTAGTGCATAGCCACAATCCCGCCTGATAGTAAGCAGTGATACAATCGCTGAAGAGTAAGAAAAAATACATTTTTTCCACTTCCCTCCATAACAAGCAGGAGACAGAACAGAACTAGGCTAATTGGCACAAAGGGACATTATTGCAACTGGGAGACGCCCATGCAATGTACGCGGTAAGTATAAAATATTGAGGCGAAATACTTCGTTCGGATCGTTGTGGTGTCAACAACGTAAGGGTGGAATGTCGCCGTACGACGGGACGTCTGAGGATGGAACGGATTTAGGGGAATTTAATCACGCGATTCCCTCGCACACTCTTCAAAATGCATCCTATTGAACACTGACAGGCTTCTTGTCTTCATCTTCTTCTTAGTCGGTAGACTCTTGCCAGAGTCGTGGACGTCATTATGAATCACGATGAGTAATGATTTAAGTTGAATGACACTAATGACAGGCGGATTGAATTGTCAAATATTGTGTGCTTTATAATGTCTATGGCAGAGGTTTGGCGGGAATGTCAAGATGAGTGTCACGCTCATTTTTCATTGGACTTTTAAAATTATTTATAGTGTCGTTTACTAAATAAAAACGCGTGATTTATGTAGTAAAAAGTGCATTCAGTGAATAATTCAAAAAGAACAGTGAAATATTGTAGCGTAGTGGCCTCATCATGTCTTTACGCTAAACCGCTCCTTATCGTCCAAACGCGTAAAACGAAAGGAGTTAGTTTAGGTTAAGTTATGCTAGGATAAGTTAGGTTAGGATAAGTTAGGATAGATATTTAATGAAGAAAAAAATTACTGAAGACTTGGCTGTATGGCGTACTATGCCTTTGCCTTTTCCATTCGCCCGAACCGAAAGAAATGAACCAAAAAAAAAAATGTCTATGGCATGGAGGTGTTGAGTACTACGTTGTACGTAGTACATTAATACTGTCATGGTCTATGGTCTGTGGCCCTGGCTTTGACATCAAATCAACTTTGTTTATAGTTTGGCAGTTTTGCATGCTTGGAGTAAGAGACTTTTGCTGATATTATTTTATTTTATTTTTTATTTTTTTTGTATTTTGTTTGTTATTGTAATTTTATGATATTTAGTTGTAAGGTGCGTTTTGTCTGTGCGGAATAAAGAATTTTTCTTTCTTTCTTTCTTTTCTTTCTTATGCGGCCCCGTTCATCACGGACTGCAGCCTTTCGGGTACATTCGCAAACTGAGGACTTTGCGTACTGACTCTGGTCGTCCATCTGATTGGTGATTTGCCACGTGGTCTGATTATGCTTGTACTACTAAATCGTGTCGTATAAAAGATTGTCGGGAGGGCATTAGTTGCTCAGTTTTTTCTACGTTAGGTTGTCATACTCTTCTTTCTATTTCGTTAAGAAGAGGACAGAAGATAAAATTTTAGTTTAGTCAAATTAATATACTACACAGACTACCATTTAAGTGTCTTCAAAGCTAGAGTGAATAGACTCTTAATAAATTAACGCGCTCGATGTCAACGATGGCATCACTACTTACCATTTTTTTTTGGTGGTGGTGGGTAATCATCAAATGATCTCTCCCTCTCTGGGCGGAGTGAAAGGGCGTGTCAGACTTTTACTGACTAAAACCCAGCCGTATTCCTACGCTTGCCTGTGCGCCAGGGCCTCGGTTTCTTTTTTTAACCAATTCACAACCCTGACCCAGGACGCATCGGTATTCGTGGACCCCGTCACGATGTGCTGACATCTCTGTCAACTCTTTGAGGTGCGCATGAAACACAAAGCGCCGTCGACTCGAGCCTGGTCCTTACCCGCGCCTCCGGTGGCCGGAAGTTCGATGTTGTCTCCCGACCAGGGCGTCTCCTGCGGCGGCTAGAGGCGTGAGGGCGCTGGGATTCCCACTCCCTCACTCGCTTCATCTCCTTCTTTGCCAGCATGACAGCATCGCTGAAGGAGGTGTTGGCTTGCCATGCACTCTTGCCTGGACCAGGGCTGGACGCTAGGGATCGCCGTCGATCGCCTATTCAGTGAGTTATTCAAATAGGCTCTTAATAAACTAGCGAGCTTTTAACACTAGTTTATAATTATAAAAAAAAAATACGTGCTTATTTAAGGCGCCACTATTGATTTTAAAAAGTTGTTTCTGTTTTCTAGCCATAGAGTTGGTAGCAATAAAACAGCCAGTCAAATTGACCTCAGTGCACCCTTGTCTGATGAAGGCCAGTCCGCGCCGCAGCTGAGCCAGTAAATATAAATTCCCGACAATGACCTCTGAGTTTGTTTCGCCGTTTCTTCTCAGAGCTAGTACTAGGAAATACCGCGGTCATCAAACCGATTTAATAAAAATTTCGATCTATCCATCCCTTACTATTTTCTCCAGCGACGCCCTAAGCAGAGGGGTAACAAGGGGTGCCCTTAGCGTGTTGTCGCTTAGTTTTTGAATGCCCCTGGCTGGAGGCTTTAAAGTAATTTAAGGCAGCCATACACCGGAAGGCACAGCCCCTGACAAGGCGGACCGACGACCCGGTGAAGGTCGCGGGAAAACGCTGGATGATCGTCCTAGAGACCTTTGGGGAAGGACTATGTCCAGCAGTGGACGTCTTTTGGCCGAAATGTTGATGATGATGATGAAGGCAGCCACAGGATAGTCTGGTTAAGTAGTCACGAGCTCTTAAGGTCAACTACGAGATGCCATTATAAAAAAAGACCGCGGCGCTACCACCGACAACATAATGGAAAGCAAGATTGAAAATACACTCCTGCCAGCGAAATGTAGATGAAGATCAACTAATTTAACATACCTGATACTGCAGCCAATCCAAGAACAATCACAGTTATTACCCTCATAATGTAAGCTGACCCAATCAATTTAATAACTAAAACGAACCGCAAAGTATTTAAGGGGACCTTCACTGATAATTTAGTGGTATTATCTGATAATATTATTGATTATATAGTACAATGTGCACCCGTTTTTGATAGCCTCTAATGTTACAAAGTGCAGGTCCGTTCGTGTGTGGAATACTGCAGCTGCATATGGGTTGGTGCTGCAAACTGCCACCGAGTGACGGACCGGGTGTGGTTCATTGGCTTTTTGAGTAAATTTCTAGCGTACAGCTGCAGGAGTGACTATTCACCGCCAAAAGGAACCCGTTTACCTTGGATCCGTCCGCTTTCAGCTTTTGGGAGTTGAGATTTCCTCAAACCTAAACTTTGGGCAATTCATTGAGTCCAAAGCCAAGGTGGCTGCCAGGAAATTTGGCGTTATTACAAAGGTCAAAGGCAGTACTTGACACCAGGTCAGCTTCTAATGTTATACAAAACTGAAGTCAGTTCGTATCTGAAATACTGCAGCAACATTTGGGTTGGTGCTGTAAAATGCTACCTGGCGAGTGTGGATTCAGTGGATAAGCATGCGGAGAGACTAATTGGAGATCTAGATTTGGTTAAGAACAGTCTCCAAAGCTTGAATCGCAGACGTAAGGCAACCAGCCTTTAGCTATTCATAATTCACTACACAAACACTTCCTAAACATAATCACTCACTCATCACCATCTCATTCTCATATTTTTAAAGTTTATAGTTTTAAAGTCACTAGGTCAAAATTCATTGCATTATATAGCATACCTTAAAACTGGACACTGCCCCCTAAGATACAGGTCTAGCCTAGTTTAGGGGATAGGGATATACCTATTGTACCTACCTATTTGTTATGCAGTTTTAATGTAAACGAAAAGTGAAAATGTATTTTTGTACCAATAAATATTATTATTATTATTCTATAGGGTGCATTTTTGAGCTCGTGCTCGGGAAATACATGACTTAATTCCTCCATCTCCGTTCCATTATCTGACGACCCGTCGACGAAGAACGAAGTCGCTGGCGGCCGCTAGTAGGTATATTACTATAGATATAGATTTTAAAACATGTAACGTAAAACGTAACATAAAACATGTGACGTGTAAAAGTACAAGTTTATTTATACAACGTTATTTTTTCTTTATACAAATCCTGAATACAGTTTGTTCAGAATAAGCAACTGAATCGATCCCAATCATTTTTACACCGTGTTATATATTTTCCAAAATACATTTTGAGATTGTTGCACTGTGGCTACCGAGCGCTCCACGCAGTTTACAACTGACGCCACAGGTCAATATTTTTTTTTGGGATAACCAAGTAAAATAACAAGCCCATAACCATGTCATCATGAGGAAAAAAGCGGCCTCGTTGCTAGGTAGAACTAGGACCAGCGCTAGCAGCATCCTACAAGCCATGACCAGCAAGTACGATGCGCCGGTACTTAGGCGCAGGTTAGCATAGCTTTTTTTTTGTTCATCCAGTGGAAATCTCTACCAGACCGTCCTCCGTCTGGGGGTCGACGGAGGGTGTGCCGGGCTCTCACCGGCTAAAACCACTGGAGCGTTCCTCTTCTTGCCAGGCAAGAAGAGGAACGCTCCTGCGGGTTCTAGTTCTGGTTAGCATTGCTTGCTTGCGGCAGGCATGATTAATTTTTAAGTGTTACTAACCCTTAGTAGATAACTTACTAACCATTGGACCATTGTTGTCTTTGAATAAAAATAAATTATTATTATTATAACTCTGTGGTTTATCATTATATATTTTTGTACACAGACTCTTTACTAAAAATACTGGACACGTATTTCAGGGTTCACATAAACAAAAAATAACGCTGTTTAATAAAAACATTTATCATTTAACAACACTGACTTCAGTAGTATCTAGAGCAGCGGTGCCCTAGTGGTATCGGCCGCGACTTATACAATACTAGCTTTCCGCCCGCGGCTTCGCCCGCGTGGAGTTCGGTTATATCGCACTTTTATAGATTTCCCTCGGGAACATCAAAATTTTCCGGGATAAAAGGTAGCCTATGTTCTTTCTCAGGGTCTAAAGATTGTCTGTGCCAAATTTCATCAAAATCGGTTGAGAGGTTTAAGCGGGAAAGCGTAGCAGACAGACAGACAGACAGACAGACAGACAGACAGATAGACAGACAGACAGACAGAGTTACTTTCGCATTTATAATATTAGTATGGATGTAAAGAAAACCCTGTCCGACCCATAAGGATAATAAAGGTTAGGTAAACACTTGACCAAATATAATAGAAAATTTTACAAAATCATCATAGAAACAATACTAATGAATTTTGAAATAATCTTTTTTTCTCGGGAATTAATTCCAATTTCCCCGAAATTTGGTAATTTTTAAAAAACTGACAACACCGGTATTATTATGAGCGAATAGCGACGCGACCACGTCACAGGTGCCGCGTGCCCTGCCTCCCGCCGCCCGCGAAAGGGGATGCTTACCGCACATGTATTAAGTTACCTCTTTTTGCGAAATAATATTTATTTTTTAGGGGGATTTTTTTTTAAAGTTTAGCCCGTCTTTGTATCCATTGGTAGAATCAGTTATCGGTACCTAACAATACCTTCACGGATCGGACAGGGTTTTCTTTACATAATGTATATAAGTTGTAGGTGAGAACCCCATCAGGCGTTTTCATCATCATCATCATCCATCTTTCTATCGTCCCACTGCTGGGCTTGGTCTCTTCTCATACAGAGAAGGATTGAGCGTAATTACCACGCTTGCTCAATGCGGGTTGATGATTTCAGTTGAAGTCCAGGTTTCCTCAAGATGTTTTCCTTTACCTTCAGTCATTAGTGTCCGTCTTACTTAGAACATATAACTTTAGAAAAGTTACATTGGTACTTGCCTGACCTAGAATCGAACCCGTGCACTCATACTTGAGAGGCTTGTGTTTCAACCACTAGGTCACCACGACATCAGGCGCTTTACTTTGTGTAAATATGTATTCAAATCGAATTTACCCCCTCCTCGATGAGCCTGAGTAGGCCCGCGAAAGGCTGACTGATAAAACACATCAGACAGGGCAATCCGTCTGGTCGGAGGGCCCTCCCTTTTCTGAATGAGTGAACTTGAATCCCTGTTTTCCATGCGTGGAGGTGCTTGAAAGGTCAGAATAGGTTATAAAATCAAACAATTCGATTGTTCAATAAGATGATAATATATTATTGTTTAATCGTGTACATTACATTTTTGCATAAAGCTCAAGGTTGATTGGAAATATTTGACAGTTTCGGGTAGCTTGACCTGCTGACGTCTGTTCCACCATGGCTTGTACCTTTATGGCAAAATAAAATATATTCATATTTTTATTGCATTATTATTTATTATTATTTATATATTATTTCATTTATTTATTCCGAATAAATATCTTCAATCGCGCGAAAATGGAGGGCCTGCGTTGGTTTCCAAGTAGTAAATACCGCTTTGTCTGAAAATATAAGATAAGAAAATATTATTTTTTTAAATAATTACCCTAATTATGTACCAACACACTATTACCATCATTTGGAATCATTTTGAAGCATTTATTTAATCAATTGCTTCATACGTTTGAATACCGTGTCTGCTCAACAACGTAAATAACGCAATGAATGTCGTTGAACTGTCAAAATGAAACCCATTGCTACTGATCGTGTGTTGCGTAATTAGAACAATGCTGGTCGGATTTGAAAACATTAAAATATATGAATATGACGTATTCCATATTGAGCACCCGTTTCATTGATACTGAGTGAATGGCACCTGAGATATTCCACAAACGGCACCTGTTGATGTTTTCAGCAGGTGACATGATGTCTTTAATTATGTCCATATGTATTTATGTATATAAACAGAAAAGACAATCCTTATTTTGTAAGACACCAAATAAAACAAATGAAAATAAATAATGTTTTATAGCACTAAAATATTATTCCTTTCTTAAAAGAAATATTTTTGCCTTCAATAGCCCAGTTCTTGAGATGAGTTACTTAACATAATTATGACACTGGGATCCTACGGAGCCCCAGCCAAAGTCGTCAGAAACAAAGCTAAGTGAAGTAGAAGTTTTAGCGCGAACAGACGATGCGATGGGGTGGGTCACAAAGAAACATTAGACAGACGACATCACAAGCAGAAAATTAGCTTCAAAAAAAAAAAAAAACGTTGCCCCAACAAGTTTCACTCCTGTATCGTGGGTGTGTTTACAAACTTTTAAAGACTTGGAACAACCCGTTCCGTGCGGGAATCGAACCCGTGTCGCGCAGCACAGCAGTCGATTGCTCAGCCACTGTGTAGTATATGCGTTTTAACATTCGGCACAGACCAACACTGTCTCGAGCGCACCACGTCAGTCATTCTTACGAGAGTTACAGGCGAGAGTAGACGTGTCGGTAGTCTGTCCGTTAAGTGCGTGTGCGAGCCTGTGATATTCAACGATGGGAAGGGTTTTACACACTGCCCTAACCGTGTCGTCGTTAACACCAAATAAAATACCATATTTTGGTTGACTTACCCAATCTTAGGCACAAGTCCACCCATCCTAAGATTACCCCAGAGGAAGCAATTTCCGCTCATGGCTGTCAGGTATGTAGCGCAGCGGCGACCGTTAAAGCCTCCAGATAATAGAGACTCACCCAGGTAGAAATATGACCTGTAATGAAGATATTTAGATCATCATCATCATCAACCTTTTTACCGTCCCACTGCTGGGCACAATTGCTGCAGTATGGTGATTTACGCGTGTACCCGCACTCAGCTGAGGCCACAGGTCAATGCACCCGGCTCTCCCAAACGAAGCATGGTCCATATTTTGGTTGGGACATCCAAGTATGATAACAAGCTGATAACTTTGTGGTTTTCATGATATCTTTTTGAAATTTCGTACACAGATTCTTTACTTAAAAATACTGGACACGTGTTTGGGTTTCGCATAAATAAAAATTAATGTTGTATATGAGATATTTAAGTCAAACTATTAAATGTTATAAACCAGTGCTTGACGGCGATCGAAAGTTGGAGAAAAATTAACCATTTCTCTTCGTTGTAACATGTTCCATGTGTGTTTAATGGGATTCATGTCAGGAGATTGATCATGCCACTCCATAACCCTGACTTCATGTTTTCTAAGCACAGTTGATATCAGCTCAGCCGTATGAGTACGCCCGTGGCGTTATCGTGCATGAGTTGGAACTGGGTTGTATGCTAAATAATAATTTAATGTCCATCACATGGATTTATAAAAAATATTGAACACGTATTTCTTCTTTTTTCTTTCATTCAAATACTTAGGAAGATGTGTTGATTTGAACTGTCGCATGACGTCTTAATTGACATTGACGTCGTCATTAGCCCCCACTTCGTAACTTTAATACGTTATATCTCGTTATACAAAATTTAAAATACGGGTCTTAATTGTTTTTATCTATACTAATATATAAAGCTGAAGAGTTTGTTTGTATGTTTGTTTGTTTCTTTGTTTGTTCACGCTTTTATACCCTGTGTGGTATAATCACAAGTTCCACTACCACATTATGGTATTTACATTAGGTTCCCTGTTATCCAAATGAAATCTGTTCGCGCACACACACGAATACCAGCCAATACCATGATAGCTCCGCCTTGATTTGAATGGACTTCTTGAGGACGCTGGAGACGGCTTAGTCGACCAGAAACTCGCCAAACCCTTAAACTTCGTGAATCCGGATGAAATCCAAACCGAGACCCATCAGAAAAAAGCACCAGAGACTATTGCTTATTATTTCATGCGAAATGTTCTCGAGCCCGCAATAGTCTCCGCCCGCGAGTGCCACGCCTCAAAGCTGGAACCCGAAGTGGTCTGCGAGAATGAAGACCAGCTTCATGTAATCCTCTTGTTATAGTTTGGTCACTAAACAACAATTGGTGGTCAGATTGTAGCCTTTGAACCATTTGCATAGCCGCAATATTGGGTTGACTCCTAGCGATATTTTGAAGAAAACGGTCCTGTCTAGCAGTGGCGATGTGATTTCCGCTGCCCTTAACAAAATGTCGACGTGACATAACAATAAATGTATCATCATCATCATCATCAGCCTCTTCTCGTGCTGGACATAGGCCTCTTCCATAGCACGTCAACAAGCTCGATCCTGAGCAGTTCTCCGCCAGCCACTACCAGCCATCTTTTTGGTGTCGTCGCCCCATCTCGCCCAAGGGCATCCTACGCTACGTTTGCCGAGACGCGGTCTCCACTCGAGGACTCGTTTACCCCAACAGTTGTCGGTTCTGCGGCATATGTGACCAGCCCATTGCCACTTCAGCTTGCTAATCCTCTCAGCTATGTCGGTGACTTTGGTCCTCTATCGGATCACCTCATTTCTGATGCGGTCCTTCAGAGAGATGCCCAACATAGCCCGCTCCATAGCTCGCTGATCGGCTTTAAACTTATGGAGTAGTCTGACCGTTAGTGTCCACGTCTCGGCTCCGTAAGTCATGACGGGTAGGACGCACTGGCTGAAGATCTTAGTCTAACAATAAATATAATACACATTTAAATTAAAATAAACAAAATGTGTGTGATTGATTTTCATATCTTTTTCCGGGGTGGAAAATCCTCATGGATGTCCGCCGCCCTGGAGCGGTCGACGGGGTCTCTCAAACTCTTACTGACTAAAACCACCCGGTTGTTCCATCTCACACCTACATCGGGGGTTGCGAGAACGGACACTACTTCCACAACCCCTGAACTTTAAATAGTAACATGAACTAACTTTTCGACCGCCAATTTCGAATAAACGATATTCTTTTGTTTCAAAATGAATTTCGAAAGAGGTGGTGGAGAAGAAAATATTTTATATATACAAACTTCTTTTATACTGTAAAAAGTTTTTAAGTTTAGAAGTCTTTCATGTTATATCTCTAGACATTGTTGATGTGTGCATAATAAAGAGTATTCTATTCTGTTATTTAGTGTTTTCGAATTCGTTCGATACTTAAAAAACAAATAATAACAAAGGTCGTACTGACCTAGCATGATCACACTCTTGAGAATTGCAGCCAGGCATATTAATACCGCCGTTGGGATAGAAATCAGCGTGTCCAAGAGTGCCAATGTAGCCCAGGAGACCAGCATTCGTGTGGATCACCTCTGTGTAGATACCGTCAGAGGGCCTGAACTTGTTATTGTTGGTTATCCAGCCCGGGTAAGCAGCGTCTAAAGCTGTGAAGAAAAAGGGTTTGATGTTGTTATAGAAAGAAAAATGAGGAAGATTTTGACGTGACAACGTGGAGACGGCTGCACGCTTGGAAAATCATGACTCATGCGGCATTACCTCAACGTTCCATTTAAGGCGTGAAGTGCAAACGAGAGCCCTGAACGAGCTACTAAGACGCACCAACGGCCTCCGCGTTCCGCAGCATTCGAAATCTGTCTCTCTCTTATGTGAGCGATGCGTTCGTATATATTGCATGTTTTCGTCAAATATGAAGTGCAGTGAAAAGTGAGTGTGGTGTCAATTCTTTATAGTAACGATAATTGCGGTGATAAAGGTAATGATTCTTTCGATATAAAATATATCTATCACACAAATAAAACTAAAAATTTTCTTATGTATTTTCTTATGACGTTGTCATGTTCAATTATCGTCAGTGAATTGACTTTACATATAACCGATTTTTTATGACTGGTAGTAACGCAGTGCCTGTTTGTGTTTTTGTAACTTTCTTAGATCAAAAAATCAAAATCCGCCGAGATCAATCAGAACTTTTTGAAACGCCAAAATTACGTAGGACAGGCCCCAAAAAACTCTTCACTTTCACCACTTCCTGGTGCTTTCGCTGAGAAGAAGTGGCCAACCAAATCCCCAGCAGTTCTGCTGGGGATTTGGTTTGCCACTGTACAGACAGTTGTTCAACTGTCTGTACAGTTAGAATCACAAGAACATTTTGGTTTTATCAACTTATGACTGCTAGGTACTTTTCTTTTCTGGTTATTAAACTACCAGACCGTAAGCAATACGACCATCCGTCACAAAGATAACTTATGTCACTTTGAAAGCGACCACGATCAGTGGTCAGACGACTACCATTAGGAAACCAGCTCTTTATTTAAAGGCAATAACTTACCAGTGATGTAAGCAACCTGTCCTCCAAGATTCCTGCCAATGATTCCAGCCTGATGGCCACCCAGGCTGTGACCCACGATGTGGTACATGGTGGTACTGGCACCAGTAACAGCATTCAACCAGTCGATAAAGCGTGCTACACTCTCACCTGTAAATGTGGAAAGTTATATGACACTACAGCTAAAAGATAAAGCAGAAAGAAATAATGAAAAGCAGAAAGAAAAAGAGGCAAGAAATAAGTGTGTTTCGGTGGTAGGCCATAACATCGGCTGCCGGCAGAAGTTACCACCCACCAGACAAAGTCTTGCCGCCAAGCGATTCGTCGTGTTCGGCATGATGTCTGGTGAAGCCGTACAGAGGACGGGGTTAATCAGTTGTGTTACGATGTGTGCCGGGAATCCCAGCGACTTCACACCTCTAGCCGCCGCAGGAGACGCCTCGGTCGGGAGACTACATCGAACTCCCGGCCACCGTAGACGCGGGCTTGTGGGCGGCAAGCGATGGGCAGTTCACCGCCCGATAAGGACCAGGCCTGAGTCGACGGCGTGTTGTGTTTCACGCGCGCCCCAATGAGCAATGCCTCCTGGGTTGTTGGTTAAAAAAGAAACCGTGACCCTGGGGCACAGGCAAGTGAAGAAACACGGGTGTGTTTTAGTCAGTAAAAGGCTGACACCCTTCCGCTCCGCCCAGAGCGGGAGAGGTCATTTGATGATTCCAAATCAAAAAAAAAAAAAAAAAAAATAGGGAGCGGGGTGTTAAAATCATTGAGGAACTTCAGAGGCATGTAAAAATATGAAGGTTTGAATGCTGAATCGTACCGGATGTAACAGTGTTGGATACTGCTGCCAAGTAATTGATGGTACCAGCACCGGCGCTCCAGTCCACCGCAATGATGTTCAAGTCTTCGGCTGACAGGAATGCTAGAAGGAAAATTCAGGATTTTAGCAATTACTATAACGTCCATACTATCCATACTTTAATATTATAAAGGCGAAAGTGTCTTTGTCTGTCCGGCTTTCACGCCAAAACTACTGGACCGACTGTAATGAATTTTGATACACAGATAGACTATCTGTGTACCAAATTATATAGCCTATGTCCTTTCTCATGCTCTAGCATGAGAATGGACATAACGTCCCGCTGTGACCAATATGAGCAGAGCAATAACAAAAAATGTTGTGAAAACAGGAGCTTACGCGGACGTACTACATACTGCACCCATTATTTTAACAGGCGCTTACATTATATCAACTGAGCTCTTTTTAATTTATGGGAACCACCGCACGCTGTAAACAGAAGTCCAAGCGGATGGAGTCGCGGGCAACAGCTAGTACTATTATAAATATTACTGTAGCTTTTAGAAGTGAAGATTTCTCTTGACGGGGGAAGAGCATTGAATTCGGATAATCGGGACCGACCCGACACCGTGATAGTCTTTTGTTTTTTACTTTTTGTGTAATTTGTGTTTTGTTTTCACTTCTGTCGATCAGTCCCACGACTGTCATTATTTTGATTGTTGCTTTTTGTTAAAACGGTGGACCCGTTTATAGCAGAACTTTTTACGTCATAATTTTATTTTGCATAGCAATGGATAGCATAAACCTCTTTACGCAGAACATCGTTTGGCATACACTCATTGACCATACACCGAAACCCATAATTTTGTAAGTCAGAATCATCTTTAGGCATAAATTTTATATCCATAATAATCAATAAGTATAACCACCATATATATCGTAGAAAGTTCACAACCAGAATCATCTTTTGGCATATAGGTATTTTATATCCATAATAATCAAAAGCAGAACCATCATATCGCAGAAAATTCACAGCCAGAATCATCTTTTGGCATGCATTTCATATCCATATCCATAATATTTTGTCGTATGTTAGCTGACGTTATTACGTCAACACCAGCTGTCGCCAATAACCAGCCGCCCGGGGCCAATCTCGTTCAAGAAATTATCATTTCATTAAGAAAAGGATAGAATATCAACTTCAGCTTAAACTCTTAATCAATGGCCCCTGTGCAATAGACACCACAGTTTTGCCAATAACACTTGTAACAAATTATAGAAACTATGAAAATTTTATTTTACAAAAATAGCGGATATCGCGAATGACAGTTGAAAAAGACGCCCGCGTGAACCGTCTTTGAGGGAAGTTTGAGGCAATGTCATGATGAGGCCACTATGCTGCGCTATTACACTATTCTTTATAAATATTTTACTAAATGCACTTTTTACTACATAAATCACGCACTTTTATTTAGCAATCAACACTATAAATAGTTTTTAAATTCCAATGAAAAACGAGCGTGACACTCAGCTTGGCTTTCCCGCCAAAACTTCTAAGATAATATTTAAGTTTAATCCTTTCAAATTAAGATACTCCATAGACCAAGGATGCTCAAACCCAGGCCCGCGGGCCACAATATGGCCCGCGAAAGAATTTTGTGTGGCCCCCGCAAGTTTAGTAGGCTTTGAAATATACAATATGTAAAGAAAACCCTGTCCGACTCATAAGGATAATAAAGATTAGGTAATCACTTGACCAAATATGATATAAAATTTTACATAATCATCATAGTAACAATACTAATGAATTTTGAAATAATCATTTTTTCCCGGGAATTAATTCCAATTTCCCCGAAATTTGGCAATTTTTAAAAAATTGATAACACCGGTATTATTATAAGCGAATAGCGACGCGACCACGTCACAGGTGCCGCGTGCCCTGCCCCCCGCCGCCCGCGGAAGGGGTTGCTTAGCGCACATGTATTAAGTTACCTCTTTTTGCGAAATAATATTTATTTTTTTACGGGAATTTTTTTTTAAGTTTTTCCTGACTTTGTGGGCATTAGGAGAATCAGTTATCGATACCTAACAATACCTTCACGGATCGGACAGGGTTTTCTTTACATATTGTATACAGCCTGGAAGGCTAAAAACCATTGAAACTAAAACCATAGTAGTTTGCTTAGTAATAAAAATGTTTGTCTGTATTTAAAAATAAATAAACGTTTTTTCTTTAAAAAAAATTACAATGTTTCTGTCCGAGACCGGCCGTTAATTCATAGATATAATGCGCCCGAGGTACGTATCAGTACAAAGGGCACTGACCTCTTGCACTGGCCGTCCGTTTAACCTACCTACGTAAGTTTGACTAGCTAAATTCAAAAAAAAAAAAAACACAATACACATAACCTGTGATGTAACTTTCCCTTCAAACTTTTCCTGGCTTAGGTATTTAAAAGTTAATCACAATTTTATCTAAAAATTATTTGTTAAATTTACATCTATTGAATAATGTACACTTACATTAACATGAAAAACGATGGTGGTAACTGTTTTTCCGTATTCGATATTCGTGCCGTATGTGATTTACCCGGCTCTCATAATGTTCATTATGAACATAGTAGGTAAATACGTAAATTCTGCGGGCTTCGTTCAAGTTATCGCCAGGCACTACATAACACACATACATACACGACACACATAAGACACAGTTGCACGACAAATAATAACACGGTGACGGGCGGACTTCGGACTTTGCGTCGCGAGCGTTGCGCTGCGAGCAAGCGCACGTTGTTCCCGTAACGTGGCCGGGCCAAACTGAGGGGAGAGGCCCGCCGGCCGCCAGCGGCGCCATGCGCGCACCTTGCGCGGCAGTCGTTCAACTCTAGCGATCACGAAACAGCTGATTTCGCTAGCCGCTAGAGTGAATATAAGTTCGTGGAAAAGTGGAGATTTTAGTAAAAAAAAGTTTTCCTTTTTCATTGAATTTACGTTCCGAAAGTGAAACCAAACCACTGGTTTCTTGGTGGCCGTTGATTAAACTAACAGCCTGTATTTGTTAATATTTATTTACTTATTTGTTCGCCTTAGGCCCCGGGTTCGATCCCCGGCCAGGTAATGATGGAAAACAGATATTTTCCTGATTGGCCTGGATCTTGGATGTTTATCTATATATATATCTATTATAAATATAGTATTGTTGAGATGGAGTAGAGTATAGTATTGTGCGAGATCCCACAACACAAGTCTCGACCTTACTTGGGGGCTAGCTCAATCTGTGTGATTTGTCCGTATATATTTATATTTATTCTTCATCATTCTCCTGCCCTTATCCCAATTTATTTGGGGTCGGCGCAACATGTCTTTTTCTTCCATGCATCCCTATCAGAAGCCATCTCGGCAGTCACCCCCTTCTTAGCCATATCATCCTTCACACATTCCATCCATCGTTTCTTTGGTCTTCCCCTACTCTTATAGCCATCAACATTCATAATTAAGACTCTCCTCACGACATTCTCCTCAATTCTCCGTAACACATGCCCGTACCATGACAACCGATTTCCACACAACTTTTCAGTTACCGGTGCCACTTTCAGACTTCCTCTTATGTACTCATTTCTTATTCTATCCATTCGTGTAACACCACACATCCCTCTTAGCATTCTCATCTCCGCTGCATGCAATTGCCTTTCATTCATCCCTTTCGTAGCCCAACATTCTGATCCATACAAGACAGCAGGTCGGATCATGGTTTTATATATTTTTCCCTTAAGTATAAGGGGAATGCGAGAGTCGCAGATTGTTCCCGTGACCTACCGCCATTTCATCCACCCCGTGTTAATTCTGTGCTTAACCGTCCGATCTATTTCGCCATCGCTTTGCACGAGTGAACCGAGATACCGAAAGTCGGAGCAGATTGGTAGGAGTGCGCCATCAAGCGCTATGGCTCCAGAAGTGGAGAGACCGCCGAAATCGCAGAACATATATTCGGTTTTGGTTCTGCTGATTTTCAAGCCAACATTCTCCAGCTTCTGTTGCCATTTCTCCAATCTGCTCTGGATCTCAGGTCCATCTTCACCGACGAGAACAATGTCATCGGCGAACAGCATGCACCAGGGTGCCTCCTCCTGGATGTCCGACGTAAGAGCGCCCATAATCAACAGGAAGAGGTACGGACTTAAAGCTGATCCCTGATGCAAGCCTACCGCCACACTGAACTCGTCGGTATTGCCAGCAGCCGACCGGACGTAGGTACGAGATCGACTGTACATAGCACGAATTAACTCTACATACTTCCCAGGCAAACCTTTCTCTTTCAGGGCCCACCACAGCACATCACGAGGTACCCTATCATACGCTTTCTCCAGATCAATGAACACCATGTGCAAGTTCTTGTGTGCACGTCTGTACTTCTCGCACACTTGGCGGAGTGCAAAAGTGGCGTCCATTGTTCCTCGACCTGGCATAAACCCAAACTGGTTTGGGGTAATCTCACTCTCCTCTCGCAATCTTTTCTCAATCACTTTCTCCCATACCTTCATACTATGTGACATGAGCTTTATCCCTCGATAGTTGTTACAGTCCTGTACATCACCTTTATTCTTAAAGATGGGCACTAGTGAACTATTGCACCATTCTTGTGGGATCTCTCCTTCATGCAACAACTTATTGAAGAATAAAGTCAGCCACATACATCCATCTCCTTTTAAACACTTCCATACTTCTACTGGTATATCATCTGGGCCCATAGCTTTTCCATTTTTCATACCTTGAACTGCTATTTATATTTATTCTTATTAAAATAAAATCGTACCAGGAATCAGCACCCTATTGAACTCTGCGGTGACGTCATCCAGCCATCCGTGCAGCAAGACGATGGTCCTCCTTGCTGGGTTGTAGTTGTTTAGCCCAAGGAGACCCTCATTGCCGATCAGCATTGGTTGACTTACTGTTGGATTTTGTCTGAAATAAGACGGTAAAAAATATCAAATCATCAACAACCCTTTTTATCGTCCCACTGCTGGGCACAGGTTTCCTCTCATACACTATAAGTTTTATCAAAATCGATTCAGTAGTTTTTGAGATAGGGATTTTTGTGTATTGATGACAACTTATTCTAACATGGGTTATGGCTGCCACTATTGTTATGAGGTGAAAAAAAAGTAATTTTGAAAAAAAAGTAATTTTCGAAATTCGACTAAGACACTGAAAAGCATGAAATAAAAACTTTTTACAGAAAAATAGAAACAGACTTCAAAAAACACTTAAAAGGAAAAATAATTTTACTTTTGTCATGGCTATAAAAGTCGGTGGTGAGCTAAACAGCAGACACCTCGAGACACCGACTTCTAGACCCATGTCAAAAGTTCTGTGTTCTGAAGTATTTTTCCCTTTAATTATGTGTTTTTTTGAAATCGGTGTCTCTTTTTTTGTAAAAAGTTTTTATGTATTGTAAGACCCATCTTATACAACGTGTAACGTAAAGGGTATATACATAACAAGGGCATGGCATCTTTACATAATATCAAACGATATTGGAAGGGTTTTTTAGTTATGAGGAAAAACACCGCCTGTGATAGGCTACTACCATACTAGGTGCACAGAGTTATTGAAGACATTTATCGGATTTTATCAAGTAACGTGACGTGTAACGAGTAGTTTTTAACGTATGTAGTGTGGTGCCACGTTCGTTCTGATTTGATTGTAAGAAACACACGAAACCGAAAATTTGGTATCAATTTTTTGAGTATTTTATTTTGAGTTGAAACCCTTCCGGTATCGTTTGATATCATCTAAAGAAGCCATGCCCTTGGTATGTATATACCCTTTATGTTACACGTTGTATAACTGTGATCACAAATAAACTATCTGATTTGAAACGGTTTGTCTATTACGCAATCACCACGCAATACGCACACAATTATTAAAATACGGATTATGATAACGAGATAATCTCGCTATAGATATATCTATCTCTTTTTATCATAAGCCGTATCATAGCATAGACATATCTATAGTGGTATCAACTAACGCCACACACGAACAGTGCCTCAAATTGACGTCACACAAAACCTGTCCATCAGTGATCAGTTGGGATCGTTCGGACCGCCTATTGGTCCGTTCGGTCCAAACGATCCCAACTAGTCGCAATCATTTGACAAAAATGTGTGCGCCGATTAGGGTCTGCATCTCGCAAGCAGAGTTAACTGTGCACCTAGCATATACAACGTTATTTTCTGTTTAAGCGGAACCCGAAACACGTGTCCAGTATGTTTACGTAAAAAATGTAAGTAAAGAACTTCAAAACAATATCACGTTAAACCACAAACTTATCAGCTTGCTATTCTACTTGGTTGTCCGAACAAAACTATGTTCAAAGCTCCGCTCGGGCGGGCGAGCGGGGCGTTGCCATAATCCCCACGCTTGGCAGGCAGGTCGGGGATCGCAGTAGTTTGATATTCCAGAGGACAAGCGCCGCTCAGACCTCCTCTCGGTGAGAGGGAGTGGGCCGTAATCTACCACGCGGACCCAGTGCGGGTTGGTACATGTCACATGTCTTCGAAGTTCTGGCTCCAGGCGAAGTTTTCTTTCACCATTTTGAGGGCAGTGGTGATGAAATAATTTACATGACGGCGCGTGACTGGTTAATTTTGAATATTGTGATCTGCTTTGTATCAGTATCAATTGTCCCTAAATTACTCTATTATTTTTTTAAGTCGATTAATCGATTGGTATTCAGATAAATAATGTTTTTTTTTAAAGCGTGTAATACCTACTGAGATTGCGTTTGCCATAGTTGACAGCCTCCGTGGCGTAGCGGTAGCGGACGCGGCCGCTGCGCAAGGTGGCGCGGATTCGATCCCCGCACACAGTGGCGGGCCTACCATACAAGCCCAGATGCCCGGCTTGCCTTCCAAGCCTCACCCCCAAAAATAAAAAAAAACAGTAAACAGAAGAAAATAGTTTTCAAACTAAATTTACGTAGACGTAATTAAAAATACAACGCATAGCGCAACTCAGTTTGAACACGCGCCCAGGGTCGCACAAGGTCACGGCTCAATATCTATCTCACTCGCACTTGCGGGCTCTTACCTAGTGCAAGCCAGGTTTAACCTCGCTTGCAATGCACTCTTCTTTCGTTCCGTAATATGAAGTATCTAGTAACATAAGTATACATATAATATGGACATTTTATATGGCTGGATTCTGCTCAATAAAGCACGGCTTGCATCTGACGTTGTACACAACGCACTGTTGGATCAGTGTTGCCGTTTTAGTTTGTTGATTTTTTAGTAGTTAAGTACGATAATTTTCATTTATTTTAAGTTTGTGGGCTGATGTCACCGAAATAGAATATATTACACGAGGGAGTCCCAGGTATAATAGATTATTAAATAGGCTCATGGACTGAATATAAGTAGTTTTCTTCGTCTTTCACGTTCGTTGATATTAAATATGAATGAGTGATAAAGTTATGGTTAAATACATCGAGTATATACTATACTTACTTTAGTATGTATTATACTTTTTCAATAACATTCGCTTTTTGACTCATTCAAGTGAAAAAAAAGGGTTAAGAAATTTCTGTGACAAAAAAAAAATATTTCTTTCATTGTAATTCAAGCGTTTATAAAAAATACCTAGTATAAAACAAAAAACTGGCCGTGTTACACATGTGAAATAGTTTAGCACTTTCTTGCGGGTTTTATTTTTTGTTATATTTTTTTCATATCTGGTAGAATTTTCAGATAATTAAGCGCTTTTAAAATTCATGGAACGGCAACACTGGGTTTGATTTGTATGAACATAGCTACGATTTGAATAGTCTCTTTGTTGTTTTTTCGAAGTTTAATTTTGAATTGATTGTGTAAAATGAGTGTAAATCCGTCGGATACCGATAATATTTATGTCCCTTGTGACGATTTCAAGTGTATTTATAGTTTGCTAAGCGGGGGAAAGGTAAATTCTTTAAGTTTTTCAGAGAAAAATAACCTCATATCTTCGCCAAAACCTACGCCGGATTTAAGCTCAAACAAGTAAGTCTCATAAAAGGAAATTCAATAGATCCGTTTATAAAACTAATTGGATTGCGGGCTGTTCCCATTCGAACAAACTTTATTGTAAACTTGCCCATTTGATTGTAACAATTCCCGCTACGTCAGCTTCCGCAGAACGCGCATTTTCTTCGCTAAAGCGTATTCACACATACTTACGGAACTCACAGGCCCAAGAGCGACTTTCTGATCTTTCGATGATCGCGATCGAAAAGCAACTTTTAGTAGAAATCAAACGTTCACCAACTTTTTATTCTGACGTAATAAAATCATTTTTAAAGAAAGATAGACGCATTGATTTAGAATATAAGTAAAAGCTTTTTTTATTTTTTTATTTCTATGTTTTCGAAATCCCATAACTTTGTAGCATATTTAGATCGTTTGCAATTGGACACGCGCCGTTATGAATATATGTAGGGATTGTAGGTAGGTATCTTCGCTCAACACAATGAAAAGAGAAAGGCTTTTTTCGAAGCCGCCGAGGGTATGTCTTTGCTGGTACGTGTTATTCTTCTGCCTAGCAATATCATGCCTTCAGTGTGCTTTGATTAGCTCGCCGTCGTTAGACCACCGGCTTCTTGAAGCGAAGAATATGGTGATGTGGATCACAAAATCTTGTTTTGTAAAGAACGGTAAGAAAACGTATCATGGGCTTGCGTTATCGGTGGACCCTAGGCACGCCACTGCCCGCACAGTGCAAGTATTTGTATGCATGAACATGAATATTTGCACTGGTCTGGTCGTGCCTCGGAAAGCACGTTAAGCCGTTGGTCCCGGTTGCCATACGAACATCTAGTGGCAGTCGTTACGGGTCGTTGGAGCCCTCGAAAGTCCAACAATTGGTCTAACTGCAATGCTTCGATGTCGCCTTCGGTTTGTGGAGGTCAGACGGCAGTCGCTTCACGGAAAATGTTGAAGTTTAGCCATATCAGCAGTTGGACTGGTAAAGCGGACTCCAGCCTCCAAAGCTGAAAAGGCTTCGGATGCGACTGGGATTAACGCTGGGATGATGATGATTGCGTTTGCCATAGCGAGCGACCGTTAGTGCGGGCATTCTTTGCTCAAGCTTCGGTCATACTCAAATCCAGTGCTCTTATCTGTTTTAATCAGAGATTATCATTGGAATACCTTAATATTAAAGTGATCTAAATGTCTGTATAGTTAAAATAATAAGAATCTAACATCACACTATAGTTATTGTTCAACGTTTTCTCGAAATACCGCCCACGATGGTGCTCATGGGATGAGAAGACCACCCCGGTGTCTCTTCTATCACAAGCGCGCGTGGGGCCGCGGGAGTCTAAATTCTTCCACGGCCTCACACTCTCGTACTGGCCCGGTCTGTCCCGACCTCGTCTCCTGCACGGGGTAGTGGGGTGTTAAACCACCCCGTGCATCGCCTCAGAGTCGCGCGCCGACACTCGCACGCGCCTCCGCCTCGGGGTCCATCGAATAGGGGGCGGGGACTTCCCCATGTCCCTCGCCCCTGGACCCATTCATGGGGGGCGGAAGAGCGTGTTATCCGCCCTTCTTCGGCGCACGGTGCGTCTTCTACGGCCCGGGAAGGGAGTTGAGATCTCCCTCTCCCGTTCCGCAGCTTCCTTCTGCGACATTGGGATGAGAAGACACCTCAACTATCCGGAACTTCTGCCCCGCTTCCTGAGGTTTCTCCGTTATACACAAAGTAATGCGCCTGATGGGGTTCCAATCTACAACTTACGCCGATAACACTAGGCCACCATTGCTACAGAACTTCACTGCTGATGTATCTTACCTGGTATATAAATGGTACACATTCTGCCTATCAGGAACGTATCTTGCCGCTTCAGCCACATCGCTGAGGGTCCCCCACAGGTCTACCAGATGAAGGGATCCATCTGGTCCTTCTACGTGCTGGTACCGAAGATCTTCGTCCAACTTCCTGATGACCGGGTCATAGGGAAGTGCTGGAAATGAATGAAGTCTTAAATTGCACTGTAATATTTTATATATACTAGCTTTCCGCCCGCGGCTTCGCCCGCGTGGAATTCAGTTATATCACGCTTTTTAGATTTCCCTCGGGAACTTCAAATCGGGAATCTCAAAATCGATTGAGAGGTTTAAGCGGGAAAGCGTAACGGACAGACAGAGTTACTTTCGCATTTATAATATTGGTATGGATTGCACTGAAATTTATTATACATGTACTAAACATTTTTAGGAAAATATGAAATTAGCAGTTCTATGTCTCATCATCATCATCAACCTTTTGTCGTCCCACTGCTGGGTATAGGTCTCCTCTCTTACAGAGAAGGATTGAGCGTATTCACCATGCTTGTTACATGCGGGTTGGCGATTTCAGACTTAAAGTCCAGGTTTCCTCAAGATGTTTTCCTTCACCTTTTAATCAGTCATTGGTGTCAATTGGTGTTCTATATCTATAAGAGTATAATTCTGTAAATATGGTCGTAGCTGTAATGCTTATCGTGGACGTTCAAAAAGTGCTGATTTTCAGCCTAGTCTGAATAAATGTCTTATGATTTTGAAAATACCGAATAAACCAGAATGTTAAGAATTATTATTATTAATAAAATTTGTTTTACCTGAGGCCGCAGCCAACGCACACAAAAATATAGCGGACTTCAGCATGACTGAACACGGAGTAATTATAAAATCCGCTAATTATTATTTTATTTAGTTGTTCTATCGTTATCTTATTGATCATGAAAAAAATTGGAGATAATTTTAATCTGCCTTTTTAATCCGCTTGTTATTTTATTGATAATCATCATTTTGTATGTATGTATTTAATGATGACTGTTACTGTGTTGCTGAGGGGCTCATGGTTAAATTTCTAAATACGTCTGGTAAGGGTAGATCGACCATTGAGGTGGTGAGCCTCCTTGCTGGATTGCCGGCATGGTATCTGGAGGCCAAAGTCCTCGCCCACATGTGGGTCGAGTGGTGAGAGGAGGCAAAACATAACTCCGCTGTCACGAGAAATTGCTATGCAGCGGACAGAGCTCCTGCAGCATCTCATGGCGATATCGAGAGTGCTAATGTCGCAACCCAGTGCTGGGCACACGATAATAGCGGCGGTAATTCCCCTCTTTGAGGAGTGGCTAGAGAGGCGCCACAGTGCCCTCACCTTCCGCCTGACGCAGGTCCTCATCGGACACGGCTGTTTGGGGAGGTTCCTGTTCCGCATAAGACGGGAGGAAGCACCAGGGTGTCACCACTATGTAGATCGCCCTGAGGACACGGTGGAGCATACGGTGGAGGTCTGCCCGGATTGAATAGAGCACCGTATCCTCGTAGTGGCGATCGGCGGCGATCTCTTACGTCCGATCCTGGTTCAGGCAATGGTCCGGAGCGAGAGTGCATGTCAGGCCGTCATTTTCTACTGCGATGCAGTGATGCTGGCAAAGGAGGAGGCGGAGCACGTGAGGGAGCGGGAATCCCAGCGCCCTCACGCCTCAAGCCGCCGCAGGAGACGCCCTAGTCGGGAGACAACTTCGGACTCCCGGCCACCGCTGGCGAGGGCTTGCGGGCGGCGAGCGATTGGCAGCTTGCCGCTCGGTAAGAACCAGGCCCGGGTCGACGGCGAAATAAATTACTTATAACTTTAGCCTGATAAATACTTAATACACGTGATAATTATACTGCTATTAGTAAGTAAAATATTGGCAATTTAGAATCTTTTCCAAAACCTTAGAAAGAGCTGGCAGTACCGAGATATGCCTGTAGTTGGTGACGCAGTTTCTGTCCCCGGCCTTATGTATCGGGTGAATAATCATCATCATCATCTTAACGTTTATCTCAGTTGCATCCACAGCTTTCGCGTTGGAGTCTGGGGTCCGCTTTGCCAGTCTAACTGCTGAGTTTGGCTAAACTACGACATTTCCCGTGAAGCGACTGGTGTCTGACCTCCACAACCCGAAGGCGATATCGAAGCATTGCAGCTAGACCAGTTGTTGGACTTTTGATGGCTCCAACAACCCGTAACGACTGCCATTAGATGTTCGTAGGGCAACCGGGACCAACGGCTTAACGTGCTTTCCGAGGCACGACCAGACCAGTGCAAATATTCATATTCATGCATACAAATATTTGCACTGCGCGGGGACTAATAGCAGAGGGGACAGGGTTCAATAGCTTACCTTATTAATTTAATAATAATTACTATACTAAAGAAATTGTCTTCTCAAGAATGGCATACAGCTGCGTACAGGCTCGTTGATAGCATGCAAGTTTGAAGCGAACCAACTGGTTTTGAACACACGAGCATGTGAAGTCTATAAGGATCACACAGGCTGGAGATGCTGGCTGCGACGGCGGATCCATCTTCTTCTTCTTCTTCAGCCTCTAGATGACCACTGCTGGACAAAGGCCTCTCCCAAGGCTTTCCACGCCGACCGGTCTTGTGCTGCCCGCATTCCTCGGCTTCCCGCGACCTTCACCAGATCATCGGTCCACCTTGTTGGGGGCCTCCCTACGCTGCGTCTTCCAGTACGTGGCCGCTTCTCCAGGACCTTACTGCTCCATCGGCCGTCGGTTCTACGAGCAATTTACCCTGTCCACTGCCACTTAAGTTTAGCGACTCGCAGAGCTATGTCGGTGACTTTGGTTCTTCTGCGGATCTCCTCATTTCTGATTCGATCACGCAGAGAAACTTATTCGCACTATAAATACCTAATGTTTCATTCTTGCGGGCAGCGGGGCGGCGGCGGCGGCGGCGCGGGAGCCGAGCGGGCATCGAAGACCCGATTTCTAATCTAGCGGGTAAATCGCGTGTCACTATAGCCGCGTAGTGTTGTGTGCACGATTGTGTCGACGAGATATTTGTTTTTATTCGCGAAAGAAATTTGTGAACAATGGCGGCAACATCTTTTTGATTCAAACTTATTCCTAACGCTCGATCACCGCTCACTGCCCGCCCGCTGCCCGCAAGATTCAAGCACGAGAAGTACACCGCTCGCTGCCCGCCACCGCCCCGCTGCCGCGCCGCTGTTTTCGAGAACCGGTCCGTTTGATTTTACGCATAAGATCCTGCCGCTCACTCGCCGCCACCGCCGCCGCCGCCCTGCAGCCCGCAAGATTCAAGGCAGCGGCCTTTGTGTCTGAGACGATTCGACCCAAAAAATTTGACTTTACCCCAAGGCCAGAAGCTGAGTAAGCCCACGAAAGGCTGACTCATATCTTTGTATCAATTCGCACTCGGCTATACAGACCCCATTAGACAGAACAACTGCTCAGGTTGGCAGAACCCCCTTTTTCTAAATGAGTGTACTTGAATCCCTAATTTCCATGCATGGAAGTGTTTGAAAGGTCTGAATAGGTTTTTTAATCAAACAATTCGATTGTTGAATAAGATGATAATATATTTTTTTTTTTATAATTGTGTACTTTATAATTTTGCGTGCCTTCTAATAAGCGAAATATGGCTGTTTCTGTATATACAATATGTAAAGAAAACCCTGTCCGACCCATAAGGATAATAAAGGTTAGGTAAACACTTGACTAAATATAATATAAAATTTTACATAATCATCACAGTAACAATAATAATGAATTTTTAAATAATCTTTTTTTCCCGGGTATTAATTCCAATTTCCCCGAAATTAGGTAATTTTTAAAAAACTGACAACACCATTTGTGACGGAGCGAATAGCGATGCGACCACGTGCCGCATGCCCCGCCCCCCTTCACCCGCGCATACATGCGCGGGTGAAAGGGGGCGGGGCTATCGGGTTGCCTACCGTACATGCATTAAGTTACCTCGCTTTTTCGAAATAATATTTATTTTTTTTGGGGGATTTTTTTTTAAGTTTAGCCCGGCTTTGTAGGCATTAGTAGAATCAGTTAACGATACCTAACAATACCTTCACGGATCGGACAGGGTTTTCTTTACATATTGTATATACAATAGCACATGAAGCTACTACAATATGTCAACTTCCTCTAATAGATTTTCAACTTTATTGCTAAAGGACTAAGGCTTAAGGTTGATTGGGAATATTTTGACAGTTTCGGGTAGGTTGACCTGCTGACGTCTGTACCACCGTGACTTGTACCATTATTGCAAAATAAAATATCTTTATAATATTATTATTTATAATAATTAATTTATTTCGAATAATCTTAAATATCTTCAATCGCGAGAAAATGGAGGGCCTGCGTTGGTTTCCAAGTAGTAAATACCGCTTTGTCTGAAAATATAAGATAAGAAAATATTATTTCTTTGTACAATATGGTTGCTTAATATACTGTTACTATCAATTGCAATCATAGTGAAGCATTTAAATATTCAAAATAATATTCAAAATTTCAAAATTTGAAAATAAACCTTGACAAATCAGTGTACATGCAATTTAATAAATGTAATAATAACAAATCTAATATCAGTTTAAATATACCCAAACTCAAATCTGTAACACTGACCAAGGTTTTGGGTGTAACTATTGATGAACATTTAAATTGGAAAATGCATGTTGATAGTGTCTGTAGTAAAATAAATAAATTTGTATATGCGCTAGTAAAACAAGTTACAAATTTAAAAACAGCCATATTCGTTTACCACGCATACGTGGAATCTATACTGCGGTATGGACTTGTAATATGGGGCAACAGTACCGACCAACATAGAACATTTATTGCCCAAAAAAAAATGCATTAGAGCTCTATACGGACTTCAACCTGACGAATCATGCAAGCCAGTATTTGAAACACTATGTTTGTTACCGCTACCTTGTCTATATATTTACGAAACATGCATGTTTGTGTGGAAACATAAAGAATTGTTCAAAACAGCAAATGATATATATCTTCGAAACCGACGAGACCCTTATATGCTCGTACTAAGCAATGTTCCTAGGCTTGCAAAGTATAACAAAGGCTGCTTAGCTATGTGTGTACGGATTTATAATAAATTGCCTGGTGACTTTAAGTTGATAAATACAAGATACTGTTTTAAGCGAAATTGAGTGCATGGCTAAACCAACATAATTTATATAGTCTGAAACAATTTTTTGACACGAAATGTTAAGTAGGTACTTTTTGTTCTTGTATTGTATTCAAATTTGCGTGCTGAGTCTAAACTTGGCAAAACATGTTTGTACTACTGTTATCTTTAAGACCTTTTATACCATGTTTTGAGCAAATAAATATTATTATTATTATTTATTTAATTCATTGATTCACAGCCTCCGTGGCGTAGCGGTACCGAACGCGGCCGTTGCGCAAGGAGGCGTCGTTCGCGGTCGATCCCCGCACAGTGCAAATATTTGTATGCATGAATATGAATATTTGCACTGGTCTGGTCGTGCCTCGGAAAGCACGTTAAGCCGTTGGTCCCGGTTGCCATACGAACATCTAGTGGTAGTCGTTACGGGTTGTTGGAGCCCTCAAATGTGTTACAATTGTTCAAACTGCAATGCTTAGATATCGTGGTTGTGGAGGTCAGACGGCAGTCGCTTCACGGAAAATATCGAAGTTTAGCCAAAATCAGCAGTTGGAGTGGTAAAGCGGACGGACCCCAGACTCGATGCGACTGGGATTAACGCTGAGATGATGATGATTTAATTCATTGATTCATACTTTTCAAAATCGTGTCCGCTCAACAACGTAAATAACGCAATGAATGTTGCTGAATTGTCAAAATGAAACCCATTGCTACTGATAGTGTGTAAAGCAATTACCGTGCTGGTCGGATTTGATAATATTTAAGTAACATGTATAAATATAACATATTCCAGATTGGGCACCCGTTTTATTGGTACTGAGTGAATAGCACCTGAAGTATTCCACATACGGCACCTGTTGATGTTTTTTGCAGGTGACATTACCTATGTCTTTAACTTTATTTATAAAACAAATTATGTCCATATCTATATTATTTAATCAGTTATGTACACACGTATATAAACAGACAAGAGAAAATAGAGCAGAAAAAATTTACAGAGGTAATGCATATTTTGTAAGACACCAAACAAAACAAATGAAAACGAAATAATGTTTTATAGCACTAAAATATTTTTCCTTTCTTAAAAGAAATATTTTTGCCTTCGATAGCCCAGTTCTTGAGATGAGTTACTGTATAATTATGACACTGGGATCCTACGAAGCCAGCCAAAGTTGTCAGAAACAAAGCTAAGCGAAGATGAAGTTTTAGCGCGAACAGGGCCAGGGAACGATTGACCACGCGAAGCGATAAATCACGTGGTCAATCGTTCCCGCCATTGGTTGGTTTGGTATTCGATTTCGCTTCGCTACGAAGCGATGTTAGATTGGTTAAAGGCTCAGGTGATGCGCTGGAGTGGGTGACGAAGAAACATGACACGGACGAAATCACAAGCATAAAGCTTATTTGATGAAAAGAACCGTTGCCCCTTATAAGGAATCACTCTTGAATAGTGGATGCGTTTGCAAACATTTAAATTCACAGACACAACAATCCAGACGCGGAATAACTGGGTAGGTACCCGTAGGCCATACCTCAGCCACTGCCCCAACTTGGGACAGTAGCTGAGGGATCGACTGCTGCGGATCCCAACCATGCCAGGTGCCCCCACCGTGTCATCGTTAAGAGGGGACTCTGGTACCGAGTAATTTGGAAAATATGTATTTGAAGAAACTATTGCCGTCGCACTACTTCCAACCTCTCCCAGTAATATGCGAAAAGGACAGTTGTAGCTCAGGCTGATTTTACCTACAAAAACGTTGACCAATAAACGTTTCGTATTCCGCTGTTTTCTTTTTCAAAACGAGACAGATCTCAATTATTTTTATATCAAAATTTAGAGGACAAGTATACCTATACTTATATTATTTTCTTTTTTTGTCAAAAACTTATCACATTTGTCTAATGGTCATCTGAACATTACGGTAAAAATGGGTTATTTTTCCCGATTTTGAAGTATCGTATTTCTTTTATTAATTAAATTTCAGAAAAATCAAATGATAAGGGCACGTATAGTATAATCACGGTGTAAAATTGTAGATAAAAATTATTGCTCTTTTTAGAGCAATAATTTTTATCTTATTCCGCGTATTCCGCTGTTTTCTTCGTAGATAATGCTTTTGCATTATCTACGAAGAAAACAGCGGAATACGTTTGTATAGAGAAAGCACCACTAGAGTTCCCTCTTAACATCAAATAAACTCCCGTATTTTGGTTAACTTACCCATTCTTAGGCACAAGTCCACCCATCCTAAGATTACCCCAGAGGAAGCAATTTCCGCTCATGGCTGTCAGGTATGTAGCGCAGCGGCGACCTTTAAAGCCTCCAGATAATAGAGACTCAGCCAGGTAGAAATATGACCTGTAATGAAGATATTTAGTTCATCATCATCATCATCTTTTTTATTGTCCCACTGCGGGCACAGGTCTCCTCTCATACAGAAAAGGATTATATTAAAGGAAGGAAAGAAGGATAGTAAGGATTAGGTATATACAACGATACCAACTACATTTTGAAATTGTTGCAGTATGGTTACTGAGCGCGCTACGCAGTTTACGCGTGCGCTTGCCCACGCTCAGCTAAGGCCACAGGTCAATGCTCCCGGCCCGTCTAAACGGAGCGTGGATAATATTTTTGTTGGGACAACCAAGCAGGATGACAAGCTCATAACTTTGTGATTTTTCATGATATCTTTTTGAAGTTTTGTACATAGATTCTTTACTTAAAAATACTGGACACGTGTTTCGGGTTTCGGAAGAACAAAAAAACAATGTTGTTTATGAGGATATTTAGATCAAACTTTTTTAAATGTTATAAACTACATTGTGCTTGATAATAGCTGGGGGGTTTTGACAGGAAAGCTAAGATGAGTGTCACGCGTATTTTTCATTGGACTTTTATAATTATTTATAGTCTCGTTTACTAAATAAAAGCGCGTGATTTATGCAGTAAAAAGTGCATTCAGTGAAAAATCAAAAAAGTCATTTATTCAAAAAGTGCTGATTCTCATCAGCACTTTTTGAACGTCAATATTACATGAGACGGTCCCCCAAAACGCCCACCCATCGACACTTCCTAAGTGCTTTCGTGCTGGGAAGAAGAAGTGGCGGAAGAAACTCCCCAGCAACACAGCTGTCTGTTCATTTAGAAAAAAAAAAACCACAATAGTTTATACAATACTATGTAGGTACAAGAGAAAAAATAATTTAATAAAAATACAAATATGCCAGCTAGCCACGCCAAAATACCAAAAAAGCAAAACAAAAAATAAAATATCATTAAAATGGAAATGTAAAAAGTAAAAACTTATTAAATACCTAAATAAAAGACCCTGGCATAAAGGGCGTGACAGCTCACATATTTGTGCATTGTAAAAAGCAAATTATATGAACTCATATAATATGTCAGTAAGCTAATTCTGGAGAAGGAACACAATCATTGTCCTGAGTTATTTCGTTACTTCATTTGAAGTTAAATTAGCGGCCGCACTTAACAATGGTCTATCATAAGCGAGCGATTGTGGGTTCGATCCTTAGTAATGGAAAATCTTTTTGTTGTTTCATATAATTTAAAATTATGATAACTGATTTGTATTTTAAAGTAAAAATGTTTGCAAATAATATTTAAACGAATAGGAAAATTTACTGAATATTTATACCAAAATAGGTTTTTATTATATGTTCTAGTTTACTATAGATGTAATATAATAAAAAATATAAAAAAAATAAAACAATAAGCATATTATAATGCAATATATTATAAGGTTATATATTATTCGGTATAGATAAATAAATAAATAAATAAAATAAAAATGCATTTATTACAGTAAGTTTTACATATAAGTTGCCGGGGCTTCCCAGAAAGTAATCATATGATACTTGTGTTGGGAAAGCTTGGGTTTGGGTTTATGCCAGGTCGAGGAACAATGGACGCCACTTTTGCACTCCGCCAAGTGTGCGAGAAGTACAGACGTGCACACAAGAACTTGCACATGGTGTTCATTGATCTGGAGAAAGCGTATGATAGGGTACCTCGTGATGTGCTGTGGTGGGCCCTGAAAGAGAAAGGTTTGCCTGGGAAGTATGTAGAGTTAATTCGTGCTATGTACAGTCGATCTCGTACCTACGTCCGGTCGGCTGCTGGCAATACCGACGAGTTCAATGTGGCGGTAGGCTTGCATCAGGGATCGGCTTTAAGTCCGTACCTCTTCCTGTTGATTATGGACGCTCTTAAGTCGGACATCCAGGAGGAGGCACCCTGGTGCATGCTGTTCGCCGATGACATTGTTCTCGTCGGTGAAGATAGACCTGAGATCCAGAGCAGATTGGAGAAATGGCAACAGAAGCTGGAGAATGTTGGCTTGAAAATCAGCAGAACCAAAACCGAATATATGTTCTGCGATTTCGGCGGTCTCTCCACTTCTGGAGCCATAGCGCTTGATGGCGCACTCCTACCAATCTGCTCCGACTTTCGGTATCTCGGTTCACTCGTGCAAAGCGATGGCGAAATAGATCGGACGGTTAAGCACAGAATTAACACTGGGTGGATGAAATGGCGGCAGGTCACGGGAACAATCTGCGACTCCCGCATTCCCCTTAAACTTAAGGGGAAAATATATAAAACCATGATCCGACCTGCTGTCTTGTATGGATCAGAATGTTGGGCTACGAAAGGGATGAATGAAAGGCAATTGCATGCAGCCGAGATGAGAATGCTAAGAGGGATGTGTGGTGCTACACGAATGGATAGAATAAGAAATGAGTACATAAGAGGAAGTCTGAAAGTGGCACCGGTAGCTGAAAAGTTGTGTGGAAATCGGTTGTCATGGTACGGGCATGTGTTACGGAGAACTGAGGAGAATGTCGTGAGGAGAGTCTTAATTATGAATGTTGATGGCTATAAGAGTAGGGGAAGACCAAAGAAACGATGGATGGAATGTGTGAAGGATGATATGGCTAAGAAGGGGGTGACTGCCGAGATGGTTTCTGATAGGGATGCATGGAAGAAAAAGACATGTTGCGCCGACCCCAAATAAATTGGGATAAGGGCAGGAGAATGACTTGTGTTAGGAAAGCCTCGCTCTACCGGTGGAAACATAAATTTAGACTTACTTACTTACTTTAGATATACTACTAATAAATGAATCAAACGTTGAAATGGCAGTAGGTATTGTAATATTTTATATAAAAGTAATCCTTGACAAACTTATGATATTATTATGTTAAAAAAGTATAAAAAACATTTTTGGTTTTTAGATATGAAAGTTATAGTATTATATTTTATCATTAAAGAGGTTATAGCTTAATTATTCATTTTCTTAAAGAAAAGAGGATTGAAGCTTAACCTGCATATTATTACAATCATAAAATAATCCATACTTAGAACACAAAACAGTGCTTATTACATTTACAATTTTTTTGCGTGTATAGCATGCTAGTGCTGCCATCCTGCAGTGCCTTTTTTCGGACTTTGAAGGCATGAGATTATAATCTTCAAGCGCTTTCTTAGTTCAAAAGTAAACGAACCTATTTCTTATCGAATTCCGAAATTATTGTTTTTATAATTTACCAAAAGTAATTTGTATTGAAATTGCAAAAGGGGACATCTGTTAGCCATTAAGCCAACCGAACATATTACTGTCACTTAGCTAAATTACTTTACGAGTTGGTTTAGAGTCTGTTATTAAGATATATAATGGTATATATTTAAAACACTCTGTAGGACACTTCTGCACTGTGATTGTTATAAATTGTTTTTTTTTTTTTGTTTGTTTAGCCAGTATATTTTTAAACCACAAATGCAACCTCCCTTCTTCGCACGTTTTAAAGGTTTATTCAACGGTAAATATTGTTGTTTCGTTCCACTTATCTCGACACATAAGCCACCTTCGTCCTCCAACCTCTTGACTTTGGCTTACAGTATTTCTCTAAAACAATAACAATTTTATTACACACTTACGACAAGCGATTGGTTTGCATCTTACCCAAATAATAATAAAAACAACTTACACAAAAGCCGGTTTCATATTATGATATTTGAGATATATTGCTGCATATGCCAGCATATTGATTAAAAAAGTAAAACTAATAACACGAACTCGTAAACTATATGCTCACCAACCAACAACAGCTAAGTAATATTATTTGAGTTATTGTAGTTTATAATAGTTATTGTAGGTAGTGGAATATTTTTTGTTCAGTTTGTTTCAAATCTACCGTCATCTTTTTATAATGACTCTAATATAGAGAAAATCTTAAAATAAAGTATCATCGTTAAGTTGCGGATCGGTATTTTTACATATTTTTGTTGTCAGCATTCATAACTCACCAATAAACATTTCAAAAATATTTTGTAACTTATTAGATTTGAACTCGAACCACCTTGAATGCCTATGAAGGCGAGAACCGCTAGGCTATTTAAACACTTACTGTGAATGTTGAAATTAGTAAGTAGTACCTAACAATCATAAGCGGGCAGCAAGTTGTCAAAGTGTATGAGTGTGTATCAAACTTTATTATAGAAGAAGGTCGTAACTACAACTAGTATTGCTTGGCCATAGTTTTGTGAGATTGTAACTCGACTTTTGGTCTTGACTGTACATGTGAATATTTTGCCTAACATATAAGATGTTGGCTAAGACAAATTGCGAAGCAACCGTGAGAATGCCAATATCTTTAAAGAAATCTCTTAAAGAAACTCTTACACCGAGCTGGTTAATTGCTCGGACAGCACGTTTTTGGAGAACAAATATATTTTGTATGTCAGCACCTTTGCCCCACAGTAGAATACCGTAGGACATAACGCTGTGGAAATAGACTAAACGAGCTGTATCAACGTCAGTGTATTGTCTTACTTTCCTGACGGCATAGGCGGCCGAACTGAGCCTTCCTGCTAGGGCTGATATGTGTGGTCCCCACTCAAGTTTGGCATCTACTGTTATTCCCAGAAAAAATGCCGAGCCCACAATTTCAAGCACTTCTTAATCTAAAACGATATTGGGTCCCAAATTTCTAACGTTTGGCAAGGCAAACTTTACACATTTCGTTTTCTTGGTTGGTGGTAATTCATAAAGAACATTGAAATATCGCAGCATAGTGACCACCTCATGGCTTTACATCAAATCTCCTAGTAGTCGGCTCACGCGGCCGTTTTTCAGCCCGGAGAGAACTTGATTGCGCGCAAGATTGATGAGCGCGGCGCGTGGTCTTTCCCTTTTCCTTCCCCCTCGCGCGTTCTTTCGCGCACGATTGCTGTTTCTTGCGTGATAGATTGTGTGTGTAAAAGCCGCTGTGTAAATGACAAAAGTCGAACTGACCTAGCATGATCACACTGTTGAGAATTGCAGCCAGGCATATTAATACCGCCATTCGGGTAGAAGTCAACTTGTCCAAGAGTGCCGATGTAGCCCAGGAGACCAGCATTCGTGTGGATCACCTCTGTGTAGATACCGTCAGAGGGCCTGAACCTGTTATTGTTGGTTATCCAGCCCGGGTTAGCAGCGTCTAAAGCTGTAGAGAAAAAAAGGTTTGATGTTGTTATAGAAAGAAACATTAGGAAGATTTTTACGATTGGAAGTGACGCAGTGTTTTGTTTTAATAATGTTTTTTAAATAATTATAAACTAGTGCTTGATTGCAATCCCGCTTGATGGTAAGCAGTGATGCAATCTTTGATGGTAAAGCGCACTAGTTTATTAAGCCCATTCACTTAAAAAACTTAGGAATAGGAAGGATGACGATAGTTGAGCGAGGTGATGCAATGTTAAACCCGAGACCAACACGACCAAACGATGCTGCCCTAGAGGGAGTTTGATCTGGAGACTCTCCACGACCAAACTCCTGACACAACAACATTTGGCGCATCGTACCCGGCACACATCGCAACAACTGCTCAGAACCGTTCTCCTTACGGCTACACCAGACATCATGCCGGAACACGCCCGAGATCATGTCTCTCTAAGTTTTTCAAAAAATCAAAATCCGCCGAGCTAATAATCAGAACTTTTTGAAACGCCAAAGTTATGTAGAACAGGCCCCAAAGGCTCAACTTTCAACACTTCCTAGTGCTTTCGATGAGAAGAAGAAACGGCGGAACCAACTCCTCAGCACCACAGCTGTCTGTACAGTTAGAATCATACGAACATTTTGGTTTTATCACCTTATGACCGCAACTTGCTAAATGGTTGGAACGGAGTAGGTATTCTGGGTATGAAACTAACAGACCATCCATTTCACAAGAAAGATAACTATTGTCGCTTTGAAAGCGACCACGATCAGTGGACCTTCCCCTTAGTATTCCATTCAAAGGTTGTCTGTAAAAGATCGCTCTTGCGATGAGAACGCCCATTGTTTCACCCTTTGTAAAATCTTCATATTTATGTTTCTGTAATCTATATGGTGTACATAATAAAGAGTATTCTCTTCTATTCTATTCTATTCTTCCTCTTCTTCTTCTTCAGCCTATAGATGTCCACTGCTGGATAAACGCCTCCTTCGAGGCTTTCATTGCTTTGGGGACATAACATAACCAGCCTATAATATTTACACTCCTTAGACACATGCCTCCTTCTGGTGAGCGGTTACTACGCGGGCCCAGTGCGGGTTTGTAGATTTCACATGTTTTTTTTTGGCTCCAAGACAAGCCGGTTGCCCCACAATCTTTTCCTTCACCGATTTGAGAGCAGTGGTGATGAAATAATTTACACAAAGTAAAGCTGATGGGGTTCGAACTTACGAACTTGTAAGCCGAAACCATTAGGCCATCAGCTCTTTATTTAAAGGCAATAACTTACCAGTGATGTAAGCAACCTGTCCTCCGAGATTCCTGCCAATGATTCCAGCCTGATGGCCTCCGAGGCTGTGACCCACGATGTGGTACATGGTGGAGCTGGCACCAGTAGCAGCATTCAACCAGTCAATGAAGCGTGCCACACTCTCACCTGTAAATGTGGAGAGATATATGACACTACAGATAAAAGATAAAGCAGAAAGAAAAAGAGGCAAGAAATAAGTGTGTTTCGGTGGTAGGCCATAACATCGGCTGCCGGCAGAAGTGACCATCCACCACACAAAGTCTTGCCGCCAAGCGTTTCGTCATGTTCCGGCCTAATGTCTTTTGAAGGCGTTCGGAGGACGGGTCTGAGCAGTAGTGCTGCGATGGGTGCCGGGTACGATGTGCAAAATGTTATGTCGGTAGTTTGGTCGTGGAGGGTCTCCAGATCAGTCTCCTTCTGGCACAGCATGGTTGGTCATGTTGTTGGGTTTAACATTGCATCGAGCGGGAATCCGAGCGACCTCACACCTCTAGCCGCTGCAGGAGATGCCCCCATCGGGAGACTACATCGAACTCCCGGCCACTGTAGGCGCGGGCTTGCGGGCGGCAAGCCAGGCCCGAGTCGACGGCGCGTTGTGTTTCAGCGCGCCTCAAAGATATGTCAGCACATCGTGACGGGGTCCACGAGGACCAATGCCTCCTGGGTCAGGGTTGCGGGTTTTTTAAAAAAGAAACCGTGACCCTGGAGCACAGGCAAGTGAAAAAGGGAGTGTGGTGTTAAAATCATTGAGGAACTTCAGAGGAATGTATAAATATGAAGGTTTGAATGCTGAATCGTACCGGATGTAACAGTGTTGGATACAGCAGCCAGGTAATTGATGGTACCAGCACCGGCGCTCCAGTCCACCGCAATGACGTTCAAGTCTTCAGCTGATAGGAATGCTGAAATCAAAATTCAGGATTTTAGCAGTTATTATAACAAGGCTACAGTGAATAGGCTCTTAATAAACTATGGCGTTTTACCATCAACGATTGCGTCACTGCTTACCATCAGGCGGGATAGCGGTCAAGCGCTAGTTTATCACTACATATGATGAAACAAAGTCACTTTTACTTTCCCTATGTCGTTTTTTATGATTCGATTTATAAAACTACGTAACGGATTTTGATAGGGTTATTTAAATAGAGTGATTCAAGGGGAAGGTTTTTATATAAATAACATGCATAATATACAGAGTGGTGCTGACAATACGACAATAAATTAAACGTCGTGTACCTTAACACATTCTCAGTCTACCCATAAAAAATTATATAAATATATCCATTAGTTTAGTCACAGGATATTATTTTTCATTTTCCACATTTTCTACATGATGCACATGTTGATAAGGAAGCGCTTACAGGTTGATGACCGCCGCATCCAGCGATACTAGACTTTAATAATAATGGCATGAAAAAGCAAGTCGATACAGGAACGCGCTGTCGCCCGCTGATCGTAGGTCATTGAACCAATATTTTAAAGGATGTTCCGTTTGCAATTTTATGCGATTTAGTTTGTTTGAAATTTCCATTTTTTTTTGGATGCTAGATTTTTTCTATGGTTCAGGATTATTCCTATCAACCAGTATGGTTTGTGTTTTCATTTATTGTCGTATTGTCAGCACCACTCTTTATAAGAGGAACACTGATAATTTTTGAGGTTTCTAACACATGTTGCAAAATAAACCCATTTTTTTGAGCTTACATTGCAAACGCTGGCTGAATCCTATGAAATAGATCAAAATAATTTACAACAGTATTGAAGACCTTAAAAATGCCTACAAAAAATCTGCGACACCATATGTCTGCCTACTATAGTTTCTTTATTATGACTACTTTTTTATGTTTGAAAAGTTAATTAAAATGCCAGTCGAAATAAGAGCCCACTATTTGTTCCTTATTATTAATCCTTATCCAAATAAGTTACGTCATATCAAAGTTAATTTTAGTAGCAGCGGATCAGCGGATTTTGAATTATTAGGATTGGTTGTTTCATTCAGGAGATATCACGATTTTTTCGAAACTAAACATCAGAAAACTCCGCATGGCGCTCGCGACCGTGCCGGCCGCCTGCTTCTTGACTGTTTCTCTGCCTAAACCGCGGAGTGAGTGGGCCGGAGCGAGGGACCATTATTTCGAACAAACTTGCTACCCCGGTAGGCTTTCATTCTGTTTGAAGGTGATGGAACTGGCTATCTATGGACAAAAGGGTCGATGTATCTTGCAGAGTCAGATATTAGCTGATGGGCGGCACAGCAGAACATTATTTTTATTGAAGGTGGTATTATTTGTCAACGTGCGAAGCCGGGGACCTACTAGTATAAATATTACTATAGTTTTTTTAAGTGAAAGCTTCTATTGTTGGATGGGGAAAAAGTATTGAATTTGGATAATCGTGACCGTCCCGACACCGTGACAGTTTTTTTTTTACTTTTTCTGTATTTTTGTGTTAAATTTTCATGATTTCAGTGGTGACTTCTGTTGATCAGTCCCACTTCTGATATTTTTATTTTTCTTTTGATTGTTGTTCTTTTTAAACATGCCTTCAATAGCTTCACCTGTATGTATCATCATCAACCTTTTTACCGTCCCACTGCTGGGCACAGGTCTCCTCTCATACAGAGAAGGAACCTGTATGTATGTATGTAACGTAATCTTCTAATTTCACCTACTTCGACGCGTCTGATTAACTTAAAAATTTGCACAGGTGTCAAGGGACGATGACAATAAAAAAAGACTTGTGGCACTCGAGGACTGTCACGGTAAAGCTATTGCATAGCACTTTTTATCTACGGAAAATAACCTAACATCACCCCACTCCTTAAGAAAAAAGAAAAAAAATGCATAAATAAAATTATAATTGCATAAGTTGATAAAAAATCCTATGCAATAGCTTTACCGCGGCAGTCCCCGAGTGCTACACGTCTTTTTTTGGATATTTGATATGTTCTTACGCATTTATGAGGACTTAGTAGGTCAGCATATATTATAACTAACTGTTGCCCGCGACTCCGCCCGCATGGACTTCAGTTTACAGCGCGCGGTGGTTCCCGTATAGTAAAAAGAGCTCAGTTAATATAAAATATAATAAAATACGAAAAAAAGGATATATATATTACGATAAAAAGGTCGATGGTGATGAATAAAATATATAAAATAAGCGCCTGTTAATATAATGAGAGCAATATGTAGTTCGTCCGCGTTAGCTCCCGCTGTGCAACATTTTTTGTTACTGCTCCGCTCCTATTGGTCATAGTGGGATGCTATATAGCCTATGTCCTTGCTCAGGCTCTAGACTATCTGTGCACCAAATTCCATTACAATCGATTCAGTAGTTTTGGCGTGAAGCCGGACAGACAGACACTTTCGCATTTATAATATTGTTACGAATGGACCTTATGTCGATGGCATAAGGTTCAATATCGCGTAACATGCAGTGTGTCAATTTTAAGCCCTATATCCCCAGATTTAGACATTTTCTAGGTGCAATATAAAAACGCATTGCTAGACTTAGGAAGGCCTATCGAATAGGACAGGTCTCAACAATTTTGTTAACAAAGTGTCGACATCGAAATTTCCAGAAACCCGTTTCAGGGGATTACCCTAGGTACTTACTGCATGTCCTCGAAGTTATGCGGTATTATTATTACGTCTAGACTAATCTGGAATGTTCGATCAGCTGACCTATATATAGCGCCGCGACGCCGCGCCGGCGCAGTCAGTCTGCATTCGACTAGCAATACGAAAACAGCGACAGTTAAGAAGCGATCTTTAAGAATACCTACTGCGACAACTGTAACGAGAACTTTGAGTACTACGTGAAGAAACATCTGTAGTGTTATTGTGTGTTTACGACACGGACTTCGTGGACTTAAGTGAAGACTTCGGTGCAACGTCAGCGACATTCTACTTGTCATTGCCTACAATTGACTGTACCTTTGTTGCCAATAAACTTCGCAACCCTTAACCGGCGTTTTAGTACCCCTAGCCCGTAACAATATTAGTATGGATAGTATGGATTGTTGTGGTGTTAGATTATTTTCGTTACGGAATTTCTGCATACGGTCTCCATGCTCAAGGCCCGCGAGAAAAGCTATGAAAAAATAAAATATTTAATTGTTATTAAAGCGTGTTTGCCCCCGTGTGGTACCGAGCCTAGAATTGTACCAACCCATATCCTCCCGTGGGTGTCGTAAGAGGCGACTAAGGGAAATCACCAGGGAAGCGGGCAGCAGCGCCTCTCCTGTGTAATATCAAATCACTGCGATCCCCAACCCGCCTGCCAAGCGTGGGGATTATGGCAAACCCCCCCAATGATGCACACGATACAGCCCAGGCCCCTAGTCCCCGGCAGCTCCGCTATTCCAGTCTACGGTAGCGGACTTGGTTACGGCGGAGCAAGGGGTGCTAAGAATCTCCGGCAGAGATCCGGCTACCATCACAAACGACGACCTTTGGCCCTGGCAACATTTAAGACCGGTCATCGTGGAAAGCCTTGGGGGAGGCCTTTGTCCAGCAGTGGACATCTATAGGCTGAGGAAGAAAGCGTGTTTTTTAAACTGTAATTATTATTTAAATATTTCGTCGTATGTTAGCTGATGTTATTACGTCAACACCAGCTGTCGCCAATAACCAGACACCGGGGGCCTGGCTCGCTCAAGAAATTAGCATAATGGCACCGATTGTTTTGTTCACAAATTGAACTAGTTAATTTTGAGTGCATTAGTTCATTTTATTTCATTAAGAAAAGGACAGAAGATAACATTTTAGTTTAATCCTGTCAAATTAAGATACTCCATAGACAGTTAAGACGTGATTATAAACATGACGAACAAAGATACGTCAATTTACGTCAGGAGTGGACTAATGCGGACTAATTAACATTTATTTCTATCCATTGATAAAATATTAAACAGATACGATATATTCTAACAAACTGACCAAAAAACATGTGCCGAACACAGCAGCAGCACACATGCATATTTTTATTCGGCATACATTGGTACAGTGTGAGTGAGATGGGGCGCAATATAAAGCATAGAGAAGAAAAAGATGGCTAGTGTTTGTCGTTTGCGCTGTTAGTGTTTGTCGTTTGTTTTTACGAGTGTATCGAGAGTGACTAAGGCGAGATACAGGACTTTCCTTCCTTTTGTACGCTTCATTTTCAGTGCGCTAATGACATATCTACCTTAGTTTAATATTTTATCAATGTTTCTATCCTTTTCTAAACGAATTAGAAAGACAATTTAATGTGATTGTCCGATGTTTATTTTTAACCGTCTTCAAGAAAAAGGTGGAGGTTCTCAATTCGTAGGAATCTTTTTTTATTTACTTTTACCGATTACTCTAAGACCTGGATTACTCTAAGGCCTGGACCGATTTGCAAAATTCTTTTTTTATTTCTAAAAGTATACTTCCCAGGTGTTCCGGGACAGGATCCGATGATAGAAGACCAGAGAAATCAAGGGGAACTTTCAAAAATTGTAGGGGCAACAACGAATCTGTACGAATATAATATAATCTATACTAATATATAAAGCTGAAGAGTTTGTTTGTTCGTTTCTTTGATCGCGCTAATCTCAGCAACCACTGGACCGATTTGAAAAATTCTTTTTGCGTTTGATAGCCCATTAACCCAAGAAGGCTTTAAACAATATAACATCACGCTGCCATGCACCAAAAGGAGCCGAGCATAATAACTAACTACACGCGAACGAAGTCGCGGACGGCCACTAATTTACAATAAACCAAAGACACCGACTTCCAAAATCAGTTATTTTTAATTTTGGTAGTGTTTTTTGGAAGTCCGTCGTTTTGTTTTTATAAAAAAAATATTTTTTGATTGATGTCATCAGCTCTTTGAGCAAAATGTACAAAAATCTACACTGAACATTAATAAGTATGCGCCCTACAAAATAATCCAGCTGCCGATGAGTTTTCAAATCAATTGTTACAAATTGGTGATGGCAATATACAAATCGACAGTACCAACGGATTGATCGCTGTGCCGAAGAAATGTACAATGATGCAATCGATAGACGAATTGATTCAATATGTTTTTGCAAATATTCTTCAGAATTACAGGAATCATATTTGGTTGAGTGAACAGGTTGAGAGAAAGCGCCATTTTAGCACTTATATAACTTTATGTTAACTGTTCGAGAGTCAGAACCCCAGCCTTCAAAATGGAAAAACAAAAAAAAAATACTGTTTGTCCAAATGTGTTTAATTAAGTTTTAAAATAGCTAGCAATTCATAAAATATTCTTTTGTTGAGTACATCTGGACCAATTTGCCAGCGGCAGTGTTTCCGTCGGATTACAATTTGAGTGTCTTCAAGGCTAGAGTGAATAGGCTCTTAATAAACTACTACGACTCTAGTTACTTAGTTAGTTTTATGTAAAGAGTAAAATAAAATCCTACCAGGAATCAGCACCCTATTGAACTCTGCGGTGACGTCATCCAGCCATCCGTGCAGCAAGATGATGGTCCTCCTTGCTGGGTTGTAGTTGTTCAGTCCAAGGAGACCCTCATTGCCGATCAGCATTGGTTGACTTACTGTTGGGTTTTGTCTGAAATAAGATGATAAAAAATATACAGGGTGTATCTGACATCGTAACGTAAACTTCGCGAAAAGCTAGACCGCATGCCAGTAATATACTTTTTTTTTTTTTATAAATTATAAACTAGCGCTTGACCGTAATCCTGCCTGATGGTAAGCAGTGACGCAATCGTTGATGGTAAAGCGCACTAGTTTATTAAGAGCCTATTCACTCTAGCCTTGAAGACACTCAAATTGTAGTCCGACGGAAACACCGCCGCTGGCAAATTGTTCCAGTCCCTCGATGTACGCGGTATAAAAGAGGAGGCGAAACGCTTCGTCCGGATCGTAGTGGTGTTAACAACGATAGATATGATAGTCATTTATGTCGTTAATGAGCGGTTACAGAAATCACAGTATTTAAAAAAATGTGTCGGCTCGGCCTTTGAACGTTGCAAGCATGCCGCCGCCCGTATTTGTAGAGATGACATTGACCCCTCATCAATCAGCTGATAGGATAGTTTTTCGAGTTTTGTTCACATTGCGCTTTTTTATGTTATTAGCGAATTAATTAATTTATATTTTAAAATCTTAATAGATTATAAAAGTATAGCAATTATGATCGGTCTAAAGTGAAAAAAACTGCAATTTTTTTTTTAAACAGTAAAAAGCTGACGCACAATTCCACCACTGGGGGGTTTAGAATCATGTACTGGATCCATGGTACTCGTTTGTGCGTCGATGTCAGATACACCTTTATGTATACAGTATGTTAACTAACAGAGGGCGTTCCCGTTAACCCGAAATAGCATACATACATGCTAAAAAAATATTTCCATTCGAAAACAAAATGTTTTAATTTTTTTTCCAATAAGAAAATATTCAATAAAAATTTTAAATTGACATGTAAAAGAAACACACTGTACACGCGAACATGAAAGACGGCAACGTCGCAATTTATTTATACATGACGACTACTATTTTGATTTAAAACAGGAGGTTTCAAATTTATTTCCAATTAGAATTTTTTTTATTCGGATTTTTTTATGCTTATTTTTCTATGCTGATATTTTTATTTTAATCTATTAATGATATATATTAACGAGTTTAAGGGAACTCCCTCTGTTATTTAACATACTGTATAACGTTATTTTATCAATATACGAAACCTGAATACAGTTTGTTCAGAATTAGCAACTGAATCACATTTCGAAAATGTTGTAGTGTGGTTACCAAGCACGTAACACAGTTGACGGCAAATCATAGTACAGGCGCGTGAGTTAAGTGTGCTGACCCCAGCAATATTAGCTTCGCCAGCACATCTGCCACCACCAAATGCCCTAATAGCTTTATTGTCAAATTAACATTTATTTATTATAAATATCGATGTAAGTCTAGTTATAAGCGATTACTATTGTTAATTATAATCATACTGTTACGCTGTCGTAATTAAATAAAGTATTTTTTTATTTAAATCCGAGTTCCATCACTTAATTCGTGCACATGGCTGAACAGGGCCTCCACGCGTCGCTGCACTGCGCGGGCGGGCGAGCGTTGCGTTGACCAATTATTTTTGTTTGGACAACCAGGTAAGATAACAAGATTATAGCTTTGTGGGTTTTCGTGATATCATTTTGAAATGTAGATAGATTCTTTACTTAATAATACTGGACACGCGTTTCGGGTTTCTCAAAAACAAAAAATAATGTTGTTTAATAGTACTTATAATGTTATAATAATTGATTAAATATTAAACTAAGGTAGGCAAGTCACTAGCGCACTGAAAATGAAGCGCACAAAAGGAGGTAAGTCCAGTATCTCGCTTTAGTCACTCTCGATACACTCGTAAAAACAAACGACAAACACTAAAGCGCAAACGACAAACACTAGCCATCTTTTTCTTCTCTATGCTTTAGATTGCGCCCCATCTCATTCACACTGTACCAACGTGTGAAATGTACGCAGAATAAAAAATTTGCATGTGTGTGCTGCTGCTCCGATCGGCACATTTATTTTGGTTAATTTGTTAGAGCATATCATATCTGTTTAATATTATATCAATGGTTATAATTCAATAATTTTTTATGCCCGTGGGACTGATCACGGCACGAACTCATTTTGAACCGACTTCAAAAAAGGAGGTTTCTTTATTTTCTTTTGAGCGAATACTACTCCAACTCTTCAATGGCCTCTGTGGTTAGATACCACAATTTTGCCAATATCACGTGTAACAAATTATAGAAATTCTTTAAAAAAAATTATTTCACAATAATGGCGGTTATCGCCAATGACAGTTGAAAAAACGGCCGCGTGAGCCGACTACTAGGAGATTTGATGCAAAGCCTTGATGTGGTTTGTTATATGAATGCACTTTTTACTACATAAATCACGCGCTTTTATTTAGTAAACGACACTATAAATAGGTAATTCAAAAATCCAATGAAAAACGAGCGTGAGACTCAGCTTGACTTGCCCGCCAAAACTCCTAAGATAACATTTAAGTTTAATCCTGTCAAATTAATATATCCCATAGACAGTTTAGACGCGATTATAAACATGGCGACCAAAGATACGTCAATTTACGTCAGAAGCGGGACCAGCCTGCAGTGGTGATGAAATAATTTAACCCAAGTATTAATTTTCCAAGTTTGTGGTGATGTAATAATTTTCCAAGTTGTAAGTTGTAATATCTACAACTTACAACTTGGAAACTTGGAAGTCACTGCCGATACCATTAGGCCAGCGCTGCTACAGAACTTCACTGCTGATGTATCTTACCTGGTATACAAATGGTACACATTCTGCCTATCAGGAACGTATCTTGCCGCTTCAGCCACATCGCTGAGGGTCCCCCACAGGTCTACCAGATGAAGGGATCCATCTGGTCCTTCTACGTGCTGGTACCGAAGATCCTCGTCCAACTTCCTGATGACCGGGTCATAAGGAAGTGCTGGAAGTGAATGAAGTCTTAAATTGCACTGAAATATATTATACTAGCTTTCCGCCCGCGGCTTCGCCCGCGTGGAATTCAGTTACATCGAGCTTTTTTTTTTTTAATAATTATAAACTAGTGCTTGACTGCAAACCCGCCTGATGGTAAGCAGTGATGCAATCGTTGATGGTAGAGCGCACTAGTTTATTAAGCCTATTCACTCAAAAAACTAAGGAATAGGAAGGATGACGGTAGTTGAGCGAGGTGATGCAATGTTAAACCCAAGACCAACACGACCAAACGATGCTCCGCTAGAGGGATATTGATCTGGAGACTCTCCACAACCAAACTCCCGACACAACAACACAATACTAGCTTTCCGCCCGCAGCTTCGCCCGCGTAGAATTCAGTTAACTTTTTAGGTTTTTCTCGGGAACATAATTTTTTTTTCAATAAAAGGTAGCCCATGTCCTTTCTCAGGGTCTAAAGATTGTCTGTGCCAAAGGACATCATCATTAATACTTATATCATTGAAAGAGTGTTCTCGGTGGTAGGCCATAACATCGGCTGCCGGCGGAAGTTACCACCCACCAGACAAAGTTTTGCCGCCAAGCGATTCGTCGTGTTCCGGCATGATGTCTGGTGAAGCCTTACGGAGGGCGGGTCTAAGCAGTTGTGTTGCGATGTGTGGCGGGTACGATGCGCCAAATGTTATTGTCTCGGGAATTTGGTCGTGGAGAGTCTCCAGATCAATCTCCCTCTAGCGCAGCATCGTTTGGTCGTGTTGGTCTTGGGTTTAACATTGCATCACCTCGCTCAACTGCCGTCATCCTTCTTATTCCTAAGTTTTTTAAGTGAATAGGCTTAATAAACTAGTGCGCTTTACACTCAACGATTGCATCACTGCTTACCATCAGGCGGGATTGTAGTCAAATTGCAGTCAAGCACTAGTTTATAATTATTAAAAAAAAAAGACATTTTGATGCAGAGAAACGTCTACCATGGCGCCTGTCCCTATTCACGCTTGGGAAGCAGTAATCGCACTATCTATACTTATTATTATCCTTTATTTCACTGTACATACATATAAATTATATTTTTAAATATTTCTATATAAAAAAATACATAAAAAAAAACATTTAAAAATATAAAAAATAGTAGCCCACCGGTATCGGGAACAGGGTCCAATAAATAAATAAATAAATAAATATGTACGGACAAATCACACAGATTGAGCTAGCCCCAAAGTAAGCTCGAGACTTGTGTTATGGGATACTAACTCAACGATACTATATTTATAATAGATACATATATAGATAAACATCCAAGACCCAGGCCAATCAGGAAAAGGGTCCAAGCTACCGGCGGTCAGGGCTCCAGAGAGAGGAACTTCCTGACGATGCGAGCCGTGTCCAGAATTACAGCTTTCTGAAAAGCCCTTGATCCAGCTGCCTAACGAGAGCCTCCTGAGGTGTTGGTCGAGGCTCTTGGCTATCAAGCCATTGGCTGTCACGACTATCGGTACAATTATTGCTGAATCCACCTCCCACATGTCGTGAGCCAAGTCAAGATACTTGATTTGTTTATCTTTCTTGGCTTTCACGAGGTTCTCATCATGAGGGATGGTTATGTCAACAATCATTGTACGCCGCTCTGATCGACCCACCATCACTATATCAGGCTTATTGGCAACAATAGTCCTGTCAGTGATGATGGATCGATCGCAGTACAATGTGATATAGCCATTTTCGAGAACTGGGTCGGGCGTATACCTGTAGTACGGCACCTCCGATTCCACAAGGTTGTATTTAAGAGCAAGTTGCTGATGAATGATCCTGGCTACAAGGTTGTGTCTATGCAAGTACTCTCCGTTAGCTAGACGAGAACACCCGGAGATAATATGCCTTATTGATTCCCCCGGCCGGTGACATGCCCGACAGATGTCAACTGTGCCGTCTTTCACAATAAATCTCCGGTAATTGTTCGTTATTATTATTATTATAAAGCTTTAGAGTCTGTTTGTTTGAACGCGCTAATCTCAGGAACTGCTGGTCCGATTTAAAAAATTCTTTCAGTGTTAGATATCCCATTTATTGAGGAAGGCTATAAGCTATACAATATGTAAAGCAAACCCTGTCCGATCCGTGAAGGTACTGTTAGGTATCGATAACTGATTCTACCACTTCCCACGGGAGTACTATGAAGTGTCGATGGGTGGGCGTTTTGGGGGGACTGTCTTAAGTAATATTGACGTTCAAAAAGTGCTGATTTTCAGCCTAGTTTGAATAAATATCTTTTAATTTTGAAAATACCGAATAAACCCGAATGTTAAGAATTTATTAATAAAATTTGTTTTACCTGAGGCCGCAGCCAACGCACACAAAAATATAGCTACGGACATCTGCATGACTTAACACTGAGTAATTATAAAAGTTCGCTAACTATTATTTTATTTATTTATTCTATCGTTATCTTATTTGATCTTGAATAAAATTGGAGATAATTTTAATCTGCCTATTTAATCCGCTTGCCTATTGATAGTCATCATTTTGTATGTATGTATTTAATGATGACTGTTACTGTATTACTCATGGCGATAGGCTAGGTTAACTCAAGGCTAAATTTCTAACAGACGTAAGGGTAGATCGACCATTGAGGTGGTTAGCATGGCCGGATTGCGGCCATGGGATCTGGAGGCCAAAGTCCTCGCCCACATGTGGGTCGAGTGGTGAGAGGAGGCAAAACGCCGGAGCATAACTCCGCTGTTGCGAGAAATCGCTGTGCAGCGGACAGAGCTCCTGCAGGATCTTATGGCGACACCGAGAGTGCTATTGTCGCAACCCTGTGCTAGGCACACGACAATAGCGGATAATAGCTGCTGCCTCCGCCCCCCTAGAAATAAATCATGCAATAGACACTAACAAAATGTACGATATAATTGCCCAAAAACCTCGGATGATCACTCTAAAAATTTAACTTGCCCCCACCTGCCCCCCTGGGTACGCCCATGAGCTGGGTTCTGCGTTTCCTATCTGACCACTCTGAAAAGAAAAGCCTAAATAAACACAAGAGCTCGGAGTCTCTTTTAAAGTCCAAACATAATCTTGGTCTGATCATATGTAGACCATGTAGAATCAATGTCTGAGCTATCTCAGATAATAAAAAGACTATTCTTTTGAAGAAAGAACCACATTAGTGGAGTGGACCGGTCCAGTAAGTGCACCCATTTATCAGAAATCGTGCAGCTCAACTTAAAACTTAAGGAGCTTAACGATTCGAAGAACAATTACTAAAGGATATTTGGGTAGGCTACACAAAAAATAGAGATCACAAAAATAGATCTTCTCGGTGGTAGGCCATAACATCGGTTGTCGGCAGAAGTTACCACCCACCAGACAATGTCTTGCCATCAAGCGATTTCTCGTGTTCCGGCAGGATGTCTGGAAAAGATGTACGGAGGACGTGTCTGAGCAAGTGTATTGCGATATGTGCCGGGTTTGATGCGCAATGTTGTTGTGTCGGGAGTTTGGTCGTTGAGGATCCCCAGATTAATCTCCTTCTGGCACAGCATCGTCGGTTGTGTTGTTGGGTTAAAAATTGCATCACCTCGCTCAACTGGCGCCTTCCTCGCTACTCACTAAATTTTTTTGAGGGAATAGGCTCTTAATAATTTAGCGGGCTTTACCACCAACGACTGCGTCACTGCTCACCATCAGGTGAGATTGCAGTCAAGCACTAGTTTATAAATATATAAAAAAAATAGATCTCAGACAGTCGTAGCTGGTAGTCAAAACTTGGAAGTTTAAAATCTAGTAATATTATATCTAGTAACAGGGTTGACGAGGTAGTTGTTACACATGTAAAGTATTAAGTATTCAAGTGGATCCGCTTGGACTGGAAGCTAACCGCAAACTCTATGGGAAAAAGGCAATTCAGGTGGTTCAAACACGCGCCTCCTTGCGCAGCGGCCGCGTTCTCTACCACTACGTCACGGAGGCTGTCTGGATACTTGTATATGTGACTTTAAGTGTCGCGACACATCTGCGGGACGTACGGCGCCGAAAGTTCGCCTAAATAGGCTCGCAGTATATTTCAAGTACTCTATGACACATCAGTCGAAATTACGCCGCATTCGGCGTAAGGCCTAACCTTCCTTCGGGCATTTTTTTCAGCTAAAATGCATTCAATGTATTTTGCATAGCAAGCGACACATCACGCGATGCGTTGAACTACCGAAAGTTCGGCAGGCGTAGCTGAACGTTCGGCGTGAGTTGTGCATCGCGCACGTGGCGGTAGCGATAAGCGGCAACGTCTTTTAAGCCCTCTTTAATAGCTAATATTCTAATTAAATCCATTTTTCTGGCCAATTCAGGTACGTCACAAAAACCGCACACCTTGGACTGCCTCTGTGGCGTAGTGGTAGCGAACGCGGCCGTTGCGCAAGGAGGCGCGGCTTCGATCCCCGCACAGTGCATGCATGCATGAATATGAATATTTGCACTGGTCTGGTCGTGCCTCGGAAAGCACGTTAAGTCGTTGGTCCCGGTTGCCATACGAACATCTAGTGGCAGTCGTTACGGGTTGTTGGAGCCCTCAAAAGTCTAACAATTGGTCTAACTGCAATGCTTAGATATGGCCTTCGGGTTGTGGAAGTCAGACGGCAGTCGCTTCACGGAAAATATCAAAGTTTAGCCAAAATCAGCAGTTAGACTGGAAAAGCGGACCCCAGACTCCAAAGCTGAAAAGCTACGGATGCGACTGGGATTAAAGCTGAGATGATGATGATGATGATGACAAAAACCGCACACCATAAAATGTCGACACAGACAGACTGACGATGACGCCACGTAACTTTCCGTCGCGTAGCACGCTGAACAAGACGCCGCGTTTTGACCGTTTGGTTTGTCATAAGAACTGAATATTGCGACTGACACTTCAGCCGCTGAGCTTTCGGCGCCGTACGTTCCGTAGATGTGTCAGCACCCTAAATGCTTGTAAATGTACCCACGGTACAGGAGTAATCATCCTAGTGTGGGTAAATTCAATTCATCTAATTTCAGTGACTTGGTTATAGAAAAAGAAAGAAAGAATGAAAAAACGTCTATTTGCAGTAAACATGACGCAAAAGTTTACAAAAACACAAAAAATAAGACATAGTTTTTTTTTTTTTTAATTATTTATAAACCTGCGCTTGACCGCAATCCCGCCTGATGGTAAGCAGCGATGCGATCGTTGATGGTAAGGCGTGCTAGTTTATTAAGAGCCTATTCACTCTAACCTTGAAGACACTCAAATTGTAGTCCGACGGAAACACCGCCGCCGGCAGGTTGTTCCAGTCCCTTGATGTACGCGGTATAAATGAGGAGGCGAAACGCTTCGTCCGGATCGTAGTAGTGTTAACAACGTAAGGGTGGAAACTCGCCGTACGACGGGTCGTCCGATGGAGGAACGGAGATGGGGGATAGTTGAGGGAAGCATGCGTCACATCCACGCAAAACGGGTGTCGCTCAGCATTATGCTGCGACTCTATGCAAAACAGAGCCCAGCGCTGGTTTTCAGCGTAAACCGTTATAAAATTCAACTGCTGTGTCGGACTGATCAACAAATAAACTAATTTTATCGTAGACTAGCTATGCATCGCGGTTTCACCCGCGCAGGTTTCGATATGTTTTTTTTTTATATGCTGCGCTCTTATTAGTCACAGCATGATGTTATATAGCCTAAAGCCTTTCTGGATTAATGAGCTATCCAACGGAAAAAAAAAATGTAGTTCCTTAGATTAGCGCGTTCAAACAAATAAACAAACTCTTCAGCTTTATATATTAGTATAGATTTACTAGCGGCCGCCAGCGACTTCGTTCGCGTGGAGTTAGTTATGCCCTGCTCCTATTGATCGCAGCGTGCCTAAAGCCTTCCTGGATTAATGGACTATACAACGAAATAAGAATTTTTCAAATCGGACCAGTAGTTCCCGAGATTAGCGCGTTCAAACAAACAATCTCTTCAGCTTTATATATTAGTATAGATAGACAGTGTTATTTTTATCAATATTATTAGTCATATATCATTGTTTGATATAATGATAGCAAACACCTGTGAGTTCACACCTGTGATTATTTTAAAGAATTCTTGACACATCGCCCATCTTGATATGTTATCTAAATACAATACAATTAAGTTGATGTTTTCTCGGTGGTAGACCATAACATCGGCTGCCGGCAGAAGTTACCACTCACCAGACAAAGTCTTGCCGCCAAGCGATTCGTCGTGTTCCAGCATGATGTCTGGTGAAGCCGTACGGAGGACGGGTCTGAGCAGATGTGTGCCGGGTACGATGCGCCAAATGTTGTTGTCGCGGGAGTTTGGTCGTGGAGGGTCTCCAGACCAATCTCCCTCTAGCGAAGCTTCGTTTGGTCGTGTTGTTACTCGCTCAACTGCCGTCATCCTTCCTATTCCTTAGTTTTTTGAGTGAATAGGCTTAATAAACTAGTGCGCTTTACCATCAACGATTGCATCACTGCTTACCATCAGGCGGGATTGCGGTCAAGCACTAGTTTATAATTATTAAAAAAAAAAAAACTAGCCAAGAGCATGTCGAGCCACGTTCAGTGTAGGATTCCGTAGTTTGTCGTCCGTCAAAATTACCCCCATAATGCCGAGGCTACACTAGCGGGCTACGGCGAATATTCGGGCTACGGCGATGTATGTTTCCGGGTACATCGTTGCAACGCAATGTATTGCGATAAGATTTTTGTTTTGATTGTTTTGTTTGTTTTGTTGATGTACAATAAAGAATATATAAATAAATAAATAAATATTCGTGCGCAGACAGTAAAGTGGCGCGCTTCAAAGGACTCGTCGCGACAATATTCGCTGGAGTGGCCACACTTACGCCACTTCAGTGTCGTCCAGACTTTGAAGTGGGACTGACTTACTTTTTGCATATTTTTTTTCATTGTTTTTGGTTTGTTTGTTTTGTAAATATGTAATAAATAATAATTTATTGACCTATAATGCAAAGCCACTGCCTCCTCCATCGTCTGGGCCGCACAACTAAACAACGAATATTCGCCGTAGGCCGCTTTTTGAATCTTCACCCGCCAATGTAGACAAGAACATCGTGTATGTCCGACAACGGATATTTTGCGCACCAACGCGACACGAAGGTTCGTTGCTAATGTAGCCCCGGCATAAAAGTGACTCCACTTAAGAGTTAAATCACTATTATAAAACAAAGTCGCTTTCTCTTTCCCTATGCCCCTATGTATGATTAAATCTTTAAAACTACGCAACAGATTTTAGTGTACATACAACTTCCCAATTTCAAGCATTGGGCAAGTGCCCGCCAGACATAACACCCGTCTGGTCGGAGGAACCTCCCTTTTCTATGGAGGATGAGTGAACTTTACTCCCTGATCCTCATGCCTCCATCTTTAATCAAATCAAATCAAATCAAAGCATTTATTTCAAATAAACCAGTTACAGGCACTTTTGAATTGTCGGAAGGTCGGTGAGTCAGTAAGGTGAAGCTAGTCGCCCATTCCAAAGAGTAGGTACAGTCAAGACCAAAAGTCGAGTTACAATCTCACAAAACTAGTTGTAGTTACGACCATCTTCTATAAAGTTTGATACACACTCATACACTTTAACAACTTGCTGCCCGCTTATGATTGTTAGGTACTACATAATAATTTCAACATTCACAGAAAGTGTTTCAATAGCCTAGCGGTTCTCGCCCTGATAGGCGTTCAAGGTGGTTCGACTTAACGATGACACTTTATTATAATATTTTTCTATATTAGAGTCATTATAAAAAGATGACGGTAGATTTGAAACAAACTGAACAAAAAATATTCCACTACCTACAATAACTGTTATTAACTACAATAACTCAAATAATATTACTTAGCTATTGTTGGTTGGTGAACATATAGTTACGAGTATGTGTTATTAGTTTTACTTTTTTAATCAATATGCAGGCATATGCAGCAATATATCTCAAATATCATAATATGAAACCGGCTTTTGTGTAAGTTGTTTTTATTATTATTTGGGTAAGGTGCAAACCAATCGCTTGTTGCAAGTGTGTAATAAAATTGTTATTGTTTTAGAGAAATATTGTAAGCCAAAGTCAAGAGGTTGGAGGACGAAGGTGGCTTATGTGTCGAGATAAGTGGAACGAAACAACAATATTTACCGTTGAATAAACCTTTGAAACGTGCGAAGAAGGGAGGTTGCATTTGTGGTTTAAAAATAAACTGTCGAGACTGGTGGAGACTAATCGAGCTAAACAAAAAACAAAAAAAAAAAAAACAATTTATAACAATCACAGTGCAGAAGTGTCCTACAGAGTGTTTTAAATATATACCATTATATATCTTAATAACGGACTCTAAACCAACTCGTAATTTAGCTAAGTCACAGTAATATGTTCGGTTGGCTTAATGGCTAATAGATGTCGCCTTTTGCAATTTCAATACAAATTACTTTTGGTAAATTATAAAATCAATAATTTCGGAAGAAGAAGAAATAAGTTCGTTTACTTTTGAACTAAGAAAGCGCTTGAAGATTATAATCTCATGCCTTCAAACTCCAAAAAAGGCACTGCAGGATGGCAGTACTACACGCAAAAAAATTGTAAATGTAATAAGCACTGTTTTGTGTTCTAAGTGTAGATTATTTTATGATTGTAATAATAATTATTAACCTCTTTAATGATAAAATATAATACTATAACTTTCGTATCTAAAAACCAAAAATGTTTTTTATATTTTCTACCATAATAATATCATAAGTTTGTCAAGGATTACTTTTATATAAAATATTACAATACCTACTGCCATTTCAACGTTTGTTTCATTTATTAGTATAAGTTTAACTATATCGAATAATATAAAACCTTATAATATATTGCATTATAATATGCTTATTGCTTTATTTTTATATATTTTTTATTATATTACATCTATAGTAAACTAAAACATAAAATAAAAACCTATTTTGGTATCAATATTCAGTAAATTTTCCTATTCGTTTAAATATTATTTGCAAACATTTTTACTTTAAAATACAAATCAGTTATCATAATTTTAAATTATATGAAACAACAAAAAGATTTTCCATTATTAAGGATCGAACCCACAATCGCTCGCTTATGATAGACCATTGTTAAGTGCGGCCGCTAACTTAACTTCAAATGAAGTAACGAAATTTTGCATTACTTTAAAGAAAGACGAAGACTGCGATAAAAAAAATAATGCGTTAGTGTGCGTGGCCGATTTAGCGCAGGCGACAGTAGTCTTTAAGGTGGGAATGGACTTCTACAGCTGATAGTACCTATGGAGAAGAACGGGCAAGAAACTCCATGGACACTCTTTTAAATTGTCAAGCTATTTTTACAAATATTTGATTACATCATTCGTTTTGAAATCAACCGTGTGAGAACGATGCAGAAATATATTGTACGCTAAGAACGTCCATTATGGAAAACGCACAAAAGAAAAACAATAACAAAAAAGGACTAACCCAACAAATAGACGCTTTACAGCAAGTACAATGTGCTCACACGTTTGCCATGCAATTATACAATACTAAGAAATTGAATCTACACAATGCAAAGATAGTTTTGTCCAAGGTTCAGCAGCTCCAACAGTGTTTCCGAATACTAAGTTTAGCTCCTGTGCAGCTGTACAAGTGCCGAACACCCCTGTCAGCGATGCAATTCCGTAACTTACAATATGCCTGGCTACATATGTCTATATGGCCCTTTACAGCATATGTTTTAAATGGATATTTTCGAAGATATTACATATATAAAAATTGCGGGATGTAGCGGCCGGCAGGGGCGGCGCCGCGCCGGATCGCTATGTTTTTTTATTTATGCAACTATGTTCAGTTTTTCTGTAGTCTACCTATTTAGTATCAACATGCTCCCCTGCGAGTCCGGGGCGGGTCGTTAGTAGTCTATAAAAACGGGTCCACAAAATACTTTTATAACTAAAGAAACAGACAACTATTAAATTATATCTCATACCGGTCTCGACACCACAAACTCGAGAAAAATCTTAACAACGCGAAGTAGCCCGAACTGCAGTGCCATCTCTCGCGAAATTGGGTTACTACAGATACAGGGGACAGATAGTACAGACTAAACTAAACGGATTATGTGTGTTGAATTTTCGGTGGTAATTTTGTATTGCTTGCACCTGTTTTAATATTTTTTTTGAAGATATGTTTAAGATAATAAAATATGTAAAGTAAGATGAAATTACAAATTGATTTCAGAAATTATTGAGTATAATTTTTCAAAAACTATTTTAAAAATACCGGCCAAGTGCGTGTCGGACTCACGCACAAAGGGTTCCGAACCATTGATTTATGAAATTAAAGGATTTAAGTTATTTGTATGAAAGATTACGCGGTAATAAGCGGTTTATGATTTACGAGGTATTAAAAAATCCACTTACTAGATCTCGTTCAAAACAATTTTCGTTGGTAGTTTTTATATTAATGTACAGTCAAGACCAAAAGTCGAGTTACAATTTCACAAAACTATGGCCAAGCAATACTAGTTGTAGTTACGACATTCTTCTATAATAAAGTTTGATACACATTGACAACTTACTACCCGCTTATGATTGTTAGGTACTACTTACTAATTTCAACGTTCACAGTAAGTGTTCCAATAGCCTAGCGGTCCTCGCCTTGATAGGCATTCAAGGTGGTTCGAGTTCAAATCTAATAACTTACAAAATATTCTTGAAATGTTTATTGGTGAATTATGAATGCTGACAGCAAAAATATGTAAAAATACCGATCCGCAACTTAACGATGATACTTTATTTTAAGATTTTTTCTATATTAGAGTCATTATAAAAAGTTGACGGTAGATTTGAAACAAACTGAACAAAAAATATTTCACTACCTACAATAACTATTATTAACTACAATAACTCAAATAATATTACTTAGCTGTTGTTGGTTGGTGAACATATATGTAGTTACGAGTTCGTGTTATTAGTTTTACTTTTTTAATCATTAAGCAGGCATATGCAGCAATATATCTCAAATATCATATATGAAACCGGCTTTTGTGTAAGTTGTTTTTATTATTACACACATCAAAAGTGTCTAGGGATCAAGCATTTTTATGCGGATTTCTTGAGATTGAGATGTGGCTTTGTAATAAATTTATGATTTTATAAATTTATATGGATCCTTTTTGGTGCATTTCATAATTTGAATCAGGAACTGTGAATCAAATTCGAGTAAAAGATGAAAATCAGCTGTCAATATTTTCCCTATAAAAACATACAACGCATTGAAGACATTATTAGTGCTACTGTTTCCCTACTACTGATTAAAACCAACGTTATTATGGAGCGGCGACGTCATTTAAGCAGGGAAGAAATGCTCAGAGCCGTGGGAATGATAGAAGCTGGTTCCCGGCAACGTACTGTGGCTTTAGCTCTGAATACAAGTCAGAGTGTTATCAGTCGACTTTGGACACGTTACCGAAGCACTGGTACCGTGGCTGAGCGCCATGGAGGACGGTATCGCTGCACCACACGGAGACAAGACCGATACATTCAAATCTTAACTCGAAGAGCTCCAACAATAACCGCCATGATGTTAACCGTGAGGCTTCATCACTCTTCAGGGAACTTAATTAGCGACCAAACAGTCAGAAACCGCTTGCATGAAGTGAACCTTCATTCCCGAAGACCGCTACGGGTACCACCTATAGCAATGCACAATCGTAGGATTCGATATCAATGGGCTCTTGAACACAGAAATTGGGCAGAAGAACAATGGCGTTTCGTGTGCTTTTCTGATGAGTCTCGTTTTGGTATGAGACCGGATACAAGACGTATACGACACTGGAGAACCCCTGGACGCCAACAGCGATTAAAATCCTGCCAGGAAGTCCATCCTTATAGTGGTGGAACCATCATGGTATGGGCGGGTATTTGGATCGGCGGAAGAACTGAGTTGATTTGGATCAGAGGCAACCTCAACGCTCAAATTTATGCTGAAACGATTGTATCAGACGTCATCGTTCCTCTACAAGTGCAAATCGGTCCCTTATTTCAGTTAATGCATGATAATGCACGACCGCACACCGCAAGAGTTGTAAGACAGACTCTCGCCGCAGCTAACATCAATGTCCTGCCCTGGCCTGCTCAGTCGCCAGACTTGAACCCGATTGAGCATGCATGGGATATGCTACAGAGAAGAGCTCTGCCGAATATGGAGGGTATCCAGTCGCAAGAAGACCTTTTTTTGTTGTTGCAACGAACATGGGCGGCCATTCCACAGCGTGATTTGGATGAACTCATTTTGAGTATGCCAAACCGATGTTCTTGTGTTGTTAGTGTTCGCGGTAGAAACACGGATTATTAATTGTTTAAGTTACCCAATAAAATTTTAGAGAAAACTGTTATTTCAGTCTTTTTTTCGAACTTTTGTGTTAGTGGTTCAAATGTCAAATATCCCTTTATTAGGAAAATGGCAAATTTCTTTATTAATGCAAAGGTGACTTGGTTTATCGTTACTGTGACAAACGAAAACACTTTATTTGATGAATCCTTAAAGAAAATTTTAATTAATATCAATCAGGAGAAAAGTTATTGCAAAAATATATGTTGATCCCTAGACACTTTTGATGTGTGTATTTGGGCAAGGTGCAAACCAATCGCTTGTTGCAAGTATGTAATAAAATTGTTATTGTTTTAGAGAAATAGTGTAAGCCAAAGTCAAGAGGTTGGAAGACGAAGGTGGCTTATGTGTCGAGACAAGTGGAACGATACAACAATATTTACCGTTGAATAAACTTTTAAATCATGCGAAGAAGGGATCAAGCATTTGTGGTTTAAAAATAAACTGGCGAGACCGGTTGACACTAATCGAGCTAAACAAAAAAAACAATTTATAACAATCACAGTGCAGAAGTGTCCTACAGAGTGTTTTAAATAAAATTATATATCCTAATAACGGACTCTAAACCAACTCGTAAAGTAATTTAGCTAAGTGACAGTAATAAGTTCGGTTGGCTTAATGGCTAACAGATGTCGCCTTTTGCAATTTCAATACAAATTACTTTTGGTAAATTATAAAAACAATAATTTCGGAATTCGATAAGAAATAAGTTCGTTTACTTTTCAACTAAGAAAGCGCTTGAAGAACATAATCTCATGCCTTCAAACTCCTAAAAAAGGCACTGCAGGATGGCAGCACTAGTACACCATGCTATACACGCAAAAAAATTGTAAATGTAATAAGCACTGTTTTGTGTTCTAAGTATAGATTATTTTATGATTGTAATAATATTCAGGTTAAGCTTCAATCCTCTTTTCTTTAAGAAAATGAATAATTAAGCTATAACCTCTTTAATGATAACATGTAATACTATAACTTTCATATCTAAAAACCAAAAATGTTTTTTATATTTTTTACCATAATGATATCATAAGTTTGTCAAGGATTACTTTTATATAAAATATTACAATGCTGCCATTTCAACGTTTGTTTCATTTATTAGTATAAGTATATCTATACCGAATAATATATAACTTTATAATATATTGCATTATAATATGCTTATTGTTTTATTTTTATATATTTTTTTATTATATTACATCTATAGTAAATTAAAACATATAATTAAAAACCTATTTTGGTATAAATATTCAGTAAATTTTCCTATTCGTTTAAATATTATTTGCAAACATTTTTACTTTAAAATACAAATCAGTTTTCATAATTTTAAATTATATGAAACAACAAAAAGATTTGCTTTTGAGTTTCAGTTCTAAGTATGGGGAGTCCCAAATATTTTTTTTTTTTGCATCATAATCTTAATGCGGTTCTTAGAATACATCTACCTACCATGTTTCAACAGTATAGCTCTTATAGTTTCGCAAAAAAAAAAATGGCTGTGACATACGGACGGACAGACGGACAGACAGACATGACGAATCTATAAGAGTTCCGTTTTTTGCCATTTGGCTACGGAACCCTAAAAACGCTACTCATTTTACGTGAATGAGGGAACTCTAATAAAACATTTTTTTTTTGTCAACTGTTTATTTTACCACTTTGTCGACCTGATTATGTGTATCACATAGTAGACTGTCAGCGAAGGTGTCGGCATTCTAATGCTTACGGTCATGGACCTCATCCGAGGGCGTACAAAGTCCCTCGATGTACGCGGTATAAAAGACGAGGCGAAATGCTTCAACCAGACCTTTCGATCCAGCCGTCCCTTGCTGTCCTCTCTGGCGACGCCCTAAGCCGAGATTCATACCCCAAAAGGGGTGCCCTTCGTGCGTAGTCGTCCATAGCTTTCATCATCAACCTTTTTTATCGTCCCACTGCTGGGTACAGGTCTCCTCTCATACAAATAAGGATTGAGCGCAATCACCACGCTTGCGCAATGCGGGTTGGCGATTTCAGACTTAAAGTCCAGGTTTCCTCAAGATGTTTTCCTTCACCTTCAGTCATTGGTTTCCAAGATATACTTAGAAAGTACCTACATATAACTTTAGAAAAGTTACATTGGTACTTGCCTGACCTGGAACCGAACCCGTGCACTCATACTTGAGAGGCTGGTGTTCCAACCACTAGGCCACCACGACTAGCTTTAGTTTAGTTTAGCTTTAGTTTAGTTTTTTAAGTGCCCCACACCGGGCATTCACAGGAAAGTCCGGTGTAGTCACGACCTCTCAACAAAACAAAACTTCATCCGGATCGTAGTAGTGCCAACAACGTAAGGATCGATATTCCCCGTACGACGGGTAGGCCGATGATGGAACGGAGATGGGGGAATTGAGTCGTGCAATTCCCTCGCACACTCTCGAAAATGCATCCTATAGAACACCAACAGGCTGGCTACTCATCGCCTGTGCTCCAGACTTTGGAGACCGTTTTGAACTAAATCTGAGTCTAATTAGCCTCTTTGCACGCCTCTCCACCGAATTCAAAGTTGCCAGCTAGCATTTTGCAGCACCAGCCCAAAATGTTACAAACTTTTTTACCAGACCAAATGATTATTTTGCTTCACTTGATTTAGAGCTAAAATCCGAGTCCAAGATTTAAAAACAATTAAATCAAACACTCTAAAAAAAGCCTGAAGCACAGGCGTAAAGTAGTTGCCAGCCTTTCGGTCTTCTATAGGATGCATTCTGGCGAGTGTGCAAGGGAATTGCATGATTTAATTCCCCCATCTCCGTTCCACCATTGGACGATCCGTCGTACGGCGACTTTCCACCCTCACGTTGTTGAGACCACTACGATCCGAACGAAGCGATTCGCTTCTTCTTTTATACCGCGTACGTCGAGGGACTGGAACGATTTGCCGGCGGCGGTGTTTCCGTCACACTATAATTTGAGTGTCTTTAAGACTAGAGTGAATAGGCTCTTAATAAACTAGCGCGTTTTACCATCAACGGTCGCATCAGTGCATCAGGCGGGATTGCGGTCAAGCGCTGGTTTATAATTAACAAAAAAAAAAAAAAAGAATCATAGTCATGTTCATTTTCGTTTCTTTTCCTGATACACTCCATCAACTAATGTTGTAGGACTTCTATTTTGTAGCGTACTGCACAATTTGGAGATGCTGCCTTTTGCATTTTGCTAATCCTTTTGCCTTTAGCAAAATTTGCTAATGGAAAGCGTCCAGAACGAAGACTTAAAGCTTGTTTGATGTCACCTGCTCGGACTGATATTATCAAACCAGCAGCGTTATAGTTGCCAAGTGTTGTTTCGGGAGGTTCCTGTTCCGGGTAAGAAAACACAAGGGTGTCACCACTGTGTGGATCGCCCTGAGGACACGGTGGAGCATACGGTAAAGGGCTGCCCGGCTTGGACGAAGCGCATCGTGATGGGGTCCACGAAGACCAATGACTGGGTCAGGTTTGCGGGATCTTTGAAAGGAAAACCGTGGCCCTGGTGCACAGGCAACTGAAGGAACACGGGTGGGTTTTAGTTAGTTAAAGTTGTCAGACTTTTACTGACTAACACCCACCCGTGCTCCTTTCCTTCCGCTCCACCCGGATTGGGAGAGGGTATTTTATGATTTGCCATCCGCAAAAAAGGGTTGCCAAGTGTAACCCGCATTGAGCAAGCGTGGTGATTATGCTCAGTCCTTCTCTGTATGAGAGAAGCCCTGTGCCCAGCAGTGGGACTATAAAAAGGCTGTTGATGATGATGATGATGAAGGGTAAACAGATGTATTAATTATTGCGGCTGACTGGGAGCTGGGAACCATATTGTTTTTTCAATTTGTGACATTTCTTATTCAAATGACGTAGGTAATATCGATTAAAAAACATATGTTAGCAAGTTACATTAGCGAATTCATTATCTTCTTCTTCTTCGTTTCGCTCTTGACAGAACGGTCGTGGTCACTATGACTGACTACGAGACGCTGATGTTACACGCCGTACGATCTCTCTCCATCTATATCTGTTGGACGACAGTCTGGAGCATTTATTAACAGGTCCCCCCACTGCCGCCTTGATTTGGTCGGTCCACCTCATCGGTGACCTTCCACGAGGTCTGTTCCCCTCCACTCTGCCCTGGACGACCAAACGTTCTATAGAGTCACTATTACGCCTTGATATGTGACCGAAAAATCCGAGTATACGGGACTGTACTATATCTGAAAGACGCTGTTTGATGCCGAGTTCTTGGAGTATAGAAACATTTGTTCTAAACTCGGTCCATGATACCCCAAGCATTCTTCTCCAACACCACATTTCTAGAGCGTCTATCTTTTTCTTTTCCAATTCCCGTAACGTCCGATTCCCGTAACGAATTCATTATACTGAAGTGAATTATAGGACACTAGTGAGTTTTAGCTGTGTAAACTCTTAGTAGGCGTTCAGAACTGTATTAACCAATTGTTTTTTCATGCCTTTCATTTAATTTCACAGAAAAGAGATAAGGACATAGTTAGAACAACTTTCAATGGCGAAAATTGTGATGTGTGAAAAATTAAAATGAAGTTTTTTATTTATTTGTATTGCTTAGGTAAGTCTTCTTCTTCTTCAGCCTATAGAGGCCCACTGCTGGACAAAGGCTAAGGCTTTCATTACATTGGCGGGTTTGCCATAATCCCCACGCTTGGCAGGCGGGTTGGGGATCGCAGTAGTTTGATTTTCCACAAGAGAAGCACTGCTGCTCGCTTCTCTGGCGAGACTTCCTTTAGTCACCTCTTACGACACCCACGGGAGAATATAGGATGGTACTATTCTAAGCCCGGTACACCATGGGGGCCATAGGTAAGTGAAAAGTCAAAATTTACCTGACTATAAGAGGAAGTCTAAACGTGGCACTGGTAACTGGAAAGTTGTAGTGGTGGTAGGCCATAACATCGGCTGCCGGCAGAAGTTACCACCCACCAGACAAAGTCTTGCCGCCAAGCGATTCGCCGTGTTCCGTATATGATGTCTGGTGAAGTCTTACGGAGGACGGGTCTGAGCAGTTGTGTTGCGTTGTGTGGCGGGTATGATGCGCCAAATGTTGTTGTGTCGGGAGTTTGATCGTGGAGAGTCTCCGGATTATTTACTCAAGAATTTTACTCAAATCTTGACAATAACAATTTAAATAGGGAAACCAAAGCGCCGTGGTCCACGTCTTAATACGAAGTCACCGTTCGAGAATCTCCTTTTTTTTCATTAAAAGGTAGCCTATGTCCTTTCTTAGGGTCTAAAGATTGTCTGTGCTAAGCGGGAAAGCGTAACAGATAGACAGACAGACAGACAGATAGACAGACAGACAGACAGACAGACAGATAGACAGACAGGCAGAGTTACTTTCGCATTTATAATATTAGTATGGATAGTATGGATTTAAATATCTCAGTAAAATAATTTCCTATCCTGTGACACCAAAAGGTTGTCTGTAAAAGATCGCTCTTAGCGATAAGACCGCCCATTGTGTCACCCTTTGTAAAATCGTCATATTTATGGTTTTTTTATAATTATAAACCAGCGCTTGACCGCTATCCTGCTTGATGGTAAGTAGGGATGCAATCTTTGATTGTAAAACGTGCTAGTTTAATAAGAGCCTATCCACTGGAGTAAATAGGAAGGAAGACGGCAGTTGATATTCAATCAAAAACTGAGCGTCAACCGATGGAACTGCCTATCTGACCACCACAATCCTATTCCTTTGCTGGTTGATAGACCAGGTCTTCTAGCGACCCGTCACGACTGTCAAAGATAAACCAATGTCAGCCGGGACGATGTCTTCTGACCATCCGTAATGACTGTCAAAGTTAAACGAATCTCAGTCGGGACGGCGTCTTCTAACCATCCGTAATGACTGTTAAAGTTAAACGAATGTCAGCCGGAACGTTGTCTTCTGACCATCCGTAACTACTGTTAAAGTTAAAGGAATGTCAGTCGGGACGGTGTCTTCTGACCATCCGTAACGACTGTTAAAGTTAAACGAATGTCAGCCGGAACGTTGTCTTCTGACCATCCGTAACGACTGTTAAGGTTAAACGAATGTCAGTCGGGATGGTGTCTTCTGACAACCCGTGATTCTGTTAAAGATGTACAAATGACAGCCGGGAAGTTGTCTTCTGACGACCCGTGACTTTGTTAAAGATGTACAAATGTCACCCGGGACGGTGTCTTTTAACGATCCGTAACGACTGTCAAGATAAACGAAAGTAAGCCGGGACGTTGTCATCTGACGACCCGTGACTATGTTAAAGATGTACAAATGACAGCCGAGACGGTGTCTTCTTTCGACCCGTAACGACTGTTAAAGATAAGCCAATGTCAGCCGGGTCAGTGTCCTTTGACGACCCGTAACGAATGTTAAAGTTAAACGAATGTCAGCCGGGACAGTGTCTTCTGGCGACCCGTAACGAATGTTAAAGTTAAACGAATGTTAGCCGGGACAGTGTCTTCTTTCGACCCGTAACAACTGTCAAAGTAAAACAAATGTCAGCCGGGTCAGTGTCTTCTGACGACCCGTAATGAATGTTAAAGTTAAACGAATGTCAGCCGTGATGGAGGCAGTAAACCGAAATTATTATTGACATTGCTGACACTTTTTCTTTTCATTACAGCACATCTACTAACTAAATTATCAGCAAGATTAAGGCTTACAACGCCCATGACGTCAGCGCTGCGTTCGTATGATGACGAAGCAAGGGAAAGGTTAAATATCGTTAATATGATCGATTTCATTAACAGCGTCTACAATGATGGTGGCCCGAATATACCACTGAGTCACAGATATGGTACGAAATCTACTAGTTGTACAGTACATCAAGCTACTCCGATGAAATCTGTATGTTTGATCTCATCGCACTAAGAGAACGCAACGTGCTATAGTGCGATCTCCGCCAATTAGGACGACGTCTTACATTGTTGACACGACTGCGATCCGGACGAAGCGTTTCGCCTTTTGTTTTATACCGTTGTCATACACCGAAGGACTGGAACATTTTGCCTTCAATGCTAGCGTGAATAGGCTCTTAATAAACTAGCGCGCTTTGCCATCAAGGATTGCATCACTGCTTACCATATCAGGCGGGATTGCGGTCGAGCACTATATTTAACATTTGAAAAAAAAAAACTTGCCTCTCCTCCATAAGATTGTTGGTTCATATTCGGGCTAATAGCAATGTGACTTTTTCTTAATTTAGATCACTCTAGCTTTGAAGATACTTAGATTCTAGTGAGAAGGAAAGACCGCCGCAGGCTTATTGTTCTAGACCCTCGATGTAAGCGGTATAAAAGACGAGGTGAAACAATTCGTCTGGATCGTAGTGGTGTCAATAACGTAAGGATGGCTACTCGCCGTACAATGGCTTGTATACTCGTCAACAACTTCAAGTGCAGAGCAACCAACTAGAATTGAAGTGGATGCGACATGAGAGTTCGACATGCTCTTCATCTTATCCATGTTCATCTTGGATAGAGCTATGCTCGGGGTTTCTCTGCGCGATCGAATCAGAAATGAGGAGATCCGCAGAACGACCTCTATAGGCTAAAGAAGAAGATCACTCTAGCTTTGTAGCCACTTAAATTGTAGTCAGACGGAGAGACCGTCGATGGATGTAAGTGGTGTAAAACATGAGTCTTCGCGCAACGCTTCGTCCGTATCGTCGCGTAGTGGTGTCGTAACCTAGAGCGCCTAAGGCAACGGGAATCCCAGCGCCCTCACGCCACTAGCCGCCGCAGGAGACGCCCTGGTCGGGAGACGACACCTAACTCCCAGCCACCGTAGGCGCGGGCCTGCGGGCGGTGAGCAGTGGGCAGCTCGCCGCCCGGTAAGGATCAGGCCCGAGTCGATGGCGCGTCGTATTTCACGCGCGCCTCAAAGAGATGTCAGCACATCGTGACGGGGTCCACGAAGACCGATGCCTCCTGGGTCAGGGTTGCGGGTTGGTTAAACAAGAAACCGTGGCCCTGGCCGTCGCACAGGCAAACGAAAAAACACGGGTGGGTTTTAGCCAGTAAAAGTCTGACACGCCCTTCCGCTCCGCCGAAAGCGGGAGAAGTCATATGATGTCCCATCCCAAAAAAAAGGGTGCATACTCGCCGTACGATGGGTCGTCCGATGCTGGAACGGAGATGGCGAAATTTTGTCATGTAATTCCGGGGCACACTTTCCAAAATACATCTTATACAAAACTATAAGATGTATTTTGGAAAGTGTGCCCCGGAATTATTATTAGAATTTATTTACCTTTAAAAGTAAAGGTAAATAAATTCTTACAGAACCAATGATACGCCGATTCAATATGCCAGCGGTAGAGGGCAGAAGTGTTCCCCCAAGTGTATCTGTCGCAAATGACCAGGATATGGAGACCCAGTTGGAGAAACTAGACGAGACCGTGAGATACCATGTCATTAATAATCCTGAGGTATTAGAAGAATACAGCAAGAAACAGAAGTTGAAGAATGTTGCGTGAGTTTATGTGTATATTGTGTATTGTATCTTTTTGTGTTGTATGTATATATTTTAATAGGTTACCATACAGAGTGGTGCTCACAATCCATACTAATATTGTAAATGTGAAAGTAACTCCGTCTGTCTGTCTGTTACGCTTTCCCGCTTAAAACTCTCAACCGATTTTGATGAAATTTGGCACAGACAATCTTTAGACCCTGAGAAAGGACATAGGCTACCTTTTATCCCGGAAAAAATTGATATTCCCGAGGAAAATCTAAAAAGCGCGATATAACTGAACTCCACGCGGGCGAAGCCGCGGGCGGAAAGCTAGTACGACAATAAATTAGACATCGTGTACCTCAACACATTATCAGTCTACCCATAAAAAATCATATAAATATATCCATTAGTTTCGTCACAGGAAATTATTTTTCATATTTCACATTTTCTACATGATGTACATGTTGATAAGGAAGCGCTTACAGGTTGATGACCGCCGCATCCAGCGGTACCAAACTTTAATAATAATGGCGCGAAAAAAGCAAGACGATACAGGATCGCGCTGTCGCCGATCGGAGGTCAGTGAACCTATATTTTTAAAGGATGTTGTATTCCGTTTGCAATTTTATTCGATTAAGTTTGTTTGAAATTTTATTTTTTTTATTTTTGATGCTAGGTGTTTTTCTATGGTTTGGGATAATTCCTATTCATTGTTCGTGTTTTCATTTATTGTCGTTTTGTCAGCACCACTCTGTATAATATCTTGTGTCGGTACCACCCGATGTGCCCGGTGTACCACTCACCAGACAAAGTCTTGCCGCCAAGCCATTCGTCGTGTTTCGGCATGATATCTGGTGAAGTACGGAGGATGGGTCTGAGTAGTAAAGTTCTGTTGCGATGTGTGCGGGTACGATGTGCCAAATGATGTTGAGTCGGGAGTTTGATCGTAGAAGATCTCAATATCAATCTCCGTCTGGTGCAGTATCGTTGGTCGTTTTGATGGGCTCAACATTGCATCACCTCGCTCAAATGCCGTCTTCCTTCCCATTTGCCCAGTTTTTTTTAATACATAGGCTATTTTTTAAGTTATAAATTAGAGCTTGACCGTAATCCCGCCTGATGGTAAGCAGTGATGCGATTGTTGATGGTAAAACGCACTAGTTTATTCAGAGCCTATTCACTCTAGCCTTGAAGACACTCAAATTGTATTGACAATTGTGTTGACGGAAATACCGCCGCTGGCAAATTGTTCCAGTCCCTCGATGTTCGCGGTATAAAAGAAGAAGCGAAATGCTTTGTCCGGATCGTAGTGGTATTAACAACGTGAGGGTGGAAAGTCGCCGTATGACGGGTCGTCCGATGGTGGAACGGAGAACGGGGAATTAAATCATGCAATTTTAAGGCTCTTAATAAACATGCGCGCTTTACCATCAACGATTGCATCACTGCTTACCACCAGGCGGGATTGCAGTAAAGCACTAGTTTATAATTATAAAAAAAAAACAGTCGAAAGCCCGAAAGTCTGGATAAAAACTCTTTGGTGATACTCTATGGTAGCTTCAAAATCCAGCAATGAAGAGATGAAGCATAATATGTCACCTTATATTGTTATGTTCTCTGCGTGCTTGCCAAGCTACGGAGAAGGCCTTCAGATGATTAGCCACTCATACACAAGCTAATTCATTAGCCATGAGTTTTAAGTTGTTACTAAGAGTATTTTTCATACTTTGTTTATGTTTTCTTTTAAGGAGGCTGTTGAAATCAGTTACCTTTAATCCTGTTGTATCCATGACCAGTGCTGAAGGTAAAGCATTTAATACGGCAGGAAAAAACCTAAATTATTATCATCTTAAGTGTAAGTTATTTTTTATCACTCTATATGTATTATTATTGGTAGTGGCTGGGGCAGAACTGCTCAGGATCGAGCTTGATGGCATGCCATGGAGAAGGCCTATGTCCAGCAATGGACGAGTAGAGGTTGATGATGATGATATGTCCGTCCTGCCAGGTTAAATTCCGCGGATATCGAGGGACTTTCATTGAACAATTTGCTTGCCGCGGCCTTCCCGTCTGTTTACAAATTAAGTGTCTTCAAGACTAGAGTGAATAGGCTCCTAATAAACTAGCGTGCTTTACCATCAACGATTGCATTACTGCTTACCATCAGCGGGATTGCGGTCAAGCAATTGTTTATAATTACAAAAGAAGCCGATGTGTTTTTGCTAAAATATTGAGCCGGTCATTATAAAGTTTCAGACAGCTTCAAGCAAGCATTGTAGTTAGCTTCAAGTATATATAGTACAGAAGTGGTAGCCAAGGGGCTGCGACTTACAAGTTGTATGTAGGTTGAAGGTTAGGACACCATCAGGCGCTTTCTTCTTCTTAGCCCAGGCCTCCCCTTAAGCTTTCATTCCATTGGGAGGCATTGCCAATATCCTCACGCTTGGCAGGCGGGTTGAGGACCGTAGTAATTTGATATTCCACAGGAGAAGCGCAGCTGCTCGCTTTCCTGGTGAGAGTCCCTTTAGTCGTCTCATACGATACACACGGGAGGATATGGGATGGTAATATTCTATGGGCGGTATCACACGGGACTGCCCGGTACCGGCACTTTACTAAAGTAAAGGTAAAGGCACTTTACTTTGTGTAAATTATTTCACCACCACTGCTCTCAAAAAGGTGAGGAAAATATCGTGAGGACACCGGCATGTACCTACTAGAGCCAAAAACTTGGAAGAAATATGACATCTACCAACTCGCACTGGGTCAGCGTGGTGGGTTGCTGTCTTCTCCCTCTCATCGAGAGGAGGCCTGTGTCCCAGTGATGGGAACAATAAAGGCTGATTGATGTATAGATCTTTGAACTTAAGAGAAACTACAGGATACTTTTCGCTTTAGATTTTAGCAACAGTTACCTATTCCTTATTAACATTTTTTGTTACAGCGGAAACAAATGCTTCACACAACGTACCTTACTCTGGACCATTGGACGTCCTTAGAGAACTTAGTACTATCAAACATACATACGAACCTACCTTTCCAAATAATGATGAGGAGATACTTATCTCGGATGACAGGGAAATGTCAGGCACTGATATTAAAACCAACACACCACGAGTGGAAGCAGAACATCATGATGGTAACACCGAAGTACAGCACAACATTATAAACATTACTAAAACTGAAAAAGAAACACAGAATAATAAAGCTGTAGACGAGAATAAAGATAGAATTGAAGAGCAAAAAGCACAAAATGGTAACACAAAAGAGGTTAGTGAGTTAAAGCAGGGTTTGCCTCTTAAGACAGAGAAGAGTAATATTTCTGTAGCAAAAGTCGATGAAAAAATCAAAATTTACAAAGAATATGAAACAAGAAAAGTTGATAACAATAGCAGTGATTATGAAAATGACAGAAGCAAAGAGATAAATACAACCACTGATACAAAAAATGAGAAACATAAGAAACCAAAGGAAAGGTCCTGGGATAATAACAAAGTGATTAATGTATCGGAAGAAAAATTGGTAGTAAGTAAAGACAAATCAGCTTTAAGAACGAATTATAACCGTGATTTTAAGGAAGAGCACTCTGTGTATACACACAAAGAAAACGATGGACATAGTAAAAGACATAGACACGAAAAGAAACATGAACATGTTAAGAAAAATAGATACAAAAATAATGATGGACGGAGTAAAAAGAAAAAATATTGGAATGACAATGATAGTGGATATGATAGAATGGAACATGAATGGAATAAAAGACATCAACAGTATGATGATAATGACAATTTGGATAGGAAAGACAATAATTGGGATAACAACGATGATTTTAATAGCAGAGACTATGATTCGAATATGAGAGATGATGATGAGTCAAACAAAGGAGACAAGAATTGGCAAAAAAGACAACAGCTGGAAGACAGTTATTGGGATAAGAAAAACAATAGTTGGAAGAAGAGAAATAGTGGTTGGGACAGAGAAATTGACTGGAATAACCGTGATGATGATTGGAATAAAAAAGATTCTGAGGACAGAGCCAAAATTTGGAATACAAGAGAAAGTCAGAGGATCAAACAAGAAATTAAGTCTTATAAAAATGATTGGGAACGAAAACGAAAAGAAAGGGATAACAAATACTCAAGAATTCATGTTGAGAAATACAGAGGTGGACACGGACACGGTCGATATGAAATCGTTGGCAGGAAAAGAAGACCGAGCGAGTTTAACCAGCATCCTGAAATTTAACTGGACTGTAATGTCATAAGAAAGAGGATCCGTCGTGTTATTTTTTCCACAGTACTTTAAACTAAACTGCGTTTTCCGCCTAACATCACACAAACGCCTAACATCATACCGGATCTGAAGGGATTTTGCATTGTTTAAACGATATTAAATCGTGTACACAGTATTTAAAGTCTTTATTACTACGCTCTGCACAACAGCTTAACCCCTCAAGCGTATTCCGTGATTTACCATCGTATGTAGCTGAAAGTACAGCGACACGGAATCGACAAAATCGATTGGCGGAATTATGTCATGAAATTCTCACGCACCCTCTCCAAAATGCATTCTATAGAATACCGAAATTTCCCTACGCGCCGGTACCAATGGATCTCTTTGCACGCCTTTCCACCGAGGCCAAACAGGTGGCATTTTGCAGCACCAGCCCATCGTTCGGTTGTCAGCACGAATGCTCTGAAATCACGTGGGCAAGCCATGTGGTGTGAGAAGGTGGGTCGGTTAGCCACGTCACAATAGCGGCGCCTCTTTAGCCACTCCTCAACTGAGGAGTGGTTAGAGAGGACATAGTGCCTTCATCTTCCGCCTGACGTAGGTCCTCAACGGACGTTTCGAGACGGTTGTTTCGAGAGGTTTCTGTTCCCGATAAGGCGGGGCGAAACGCGAGAGTATCACCTATGTGGGGATTGCCCTGAGGACACGGTGGAGCATACAGTGGAGATCTATCCGGCATGAGCGGAGCACCGCCGTGTCCTCGTGGCGGCGATCGGCAGCGATCTCTCGCGTCCGGCTCTGGTCCAGGCCAAGTTCCGGAGCGAGAGTGCATGGCATACCGTCACCTCCTTCTGCGAAGCAGTGATGCTGGCAAATGAAGAGGCGGAGCGCGTGAGGGATTTCTTTTGTTTTTTAATAATTATAAACTAGTGCCCAAGCACTAGTTTAGACGGAATTGCAGCCAACTGCAATTCCGTCTGATGGTAAGCAGTGATGCAATAGCTGATGGTAAAGCGCGTTAGTTTATTAAGCCTATTCACTTAAAATTTGAATAGGAAGGAAGACGGCAGTTGAGCGAGGTGATGCATTGTCAAACCCAACAACACGACCAACGATGCTGCGCCAAAGGGAGATTGATCTGGAGCCCTTCCAAGACCAAACTCCCGACATACCAACATTTGGCGCATCATCCCGACCCACATCACAACACACCTGCTCACGGGTCTGAGCAGTTCTGGACCGGGAGTGGTTCGCCTCCGTACGGGAGCGGGAATCTCAGCGTACTCACGCCTCTAGCCGCCGCAGGAAACAACATCCGCATCCCAGACACTGTAGGCGAGAGCTTGCGGTAGGTAAGGTGCCGTTAAGGACTAAGCTAAGGACACTAACGGTCAGACTAGTCCATAAGTTTAAAGCCACTCAGCGAGCTATGGAGCGGGCTATGTTGGGCCTCTCTGAAGGACCGCATCAGAAATGAGGTGATCCGATCCTAGCAAGCTGAATTGGCAATGGGCTGGTCACATATGTCGCAGAGCCGACAAACGTTGGGGTAAACGAGTCCTCGAGTGGAGACCGCGTCTCGGCAAACGTAGCGTAGGACGCCCTTGGGCGAGATGGAGCGGCGACATCAAAAAGGTGACTGGCGGAGAACTGCTCAGGATCGAGTTTGTTGCCGTGCCATGAAGGAGGCCTATGTCCAGCAGTGGAGGTGTAGAGGCTGATGATGATGCTGATGATGAAGGACTAAGCTCGGGTAGACGTGTTTCACGAGTGCCGTCGACAACAGCTAGTAAAACTACAATATAAATATTTTTTATTACTGCCAACGAAATCATAAAATAAATATACTTCACTGTTTACAGTCATTTTATTATAGATTAAAGTTGAAACATATTTTTCTTTTTGTTCAGAGCGGCCATCTTTAATTCAATTCAATGTATTCATGAAATGAATTGACTTTATACTTTTGCAAGTCATAAAATGTATGGAATTATTTTTAAATTATTTGTCGTTTTATCCATTGGTGAGTAATCTTAGTTTTAACAGTTTTAAAACAATTCTATATTAAAAATTATCTCCACCTGAACAACCTGAGAAGGTCTCGGTGGTAGGCCATAACATCGGTTGCCGGCAGAAGTTACCACCCACCAGACAAAGTCTTGCCGTCAAGCGATTCGTCGGGTTCCGGCAGGATGTCTGGTGAAGCCGTACGGAGGACAGGTCTGAGCAGTTGTGTTGCGATGTGTGCCGGGTACGATGCGCCAAATGTTGTTGTGTTGGGAGTTTGGTCGTAGAGGGTCTCCAGATCAGTCTTCCTCTGGCGCAATATCGTTGGCCGTATTGTTGAGTTTAACATTGCATCACCTCACTGAATGGTCGTCTTCCTTCCTATGCACTTAATTTTCTTTTTTGACTGTAGACGCTCTTTATAAACTGACGCCATCTCCTCACTTTGCCATTAACGATTGCATCACTGCTTGCTATCGGGCGGGATTGCGGTCAGGCGCCGATTTGTAGTTATCTATACTAGGTAATAAATAAAGCTGAAAAGTTTGTTTGTTTGTTTGAGCGCGCTGATCTCAGGAACTACTGGTCCGTTTAGAAAAATAATTTTTGGGTTGATAGCCCATTAATCCAGGAAGGCTTTAGGCTATATAATATCACGCTACGACCAATAGGAGCGGAGCTTACCTAACTCCACGCGAACGAAGTCGCTGGCGGCCGCTAGCAAAAAAATAAAAAGAAAGGTCGAAACAAACTCAGAGGTCTCTTTTAAAGTCTAGTCGATCCATTCTGTAAAAATATCACCGCGAAACGTGAGGGGAGGTGAGGTTACAGTGAGAGATACATGTAATGTGTTTTTAGACGTCTCCGTGGCGCGGTTATCATGCCTGCCTGCGACGCGGAGGCCCCGGGATCGATCCCCGGCCAGGTCATGATGGAAAACGATCTTTTCGTGATTGGCCTGGGTCTTGAATGTGTATCTATATATGTATCTATTATAAATATAGTATCGTTGAGTTAGTATCCCATAACACAAGTCTCGAACCTACTTTGGGGCTAGCTCAATCTGTGTGAGTTGGCTGTATATCATCATCATCATCATCATCTCAGCGTATAATCCCGGTTGCATCCGCGGCTTTCGCGTTGGAGCCCGCGGTCCGCTTTCCTACAATTACTCCTTCATTTCGCATGATCTTTGGCATCCCGTGGTGTGAGATTGTTGGCACGCATGTCATCTCTTACAACGTCAAGCCAGCACTTCTTTGGTCTACCTCGCTTGTTCCGGCCCGACGGAACAAGCAATGTAATCTAGAAATAATCTTATAAAGAGCATGTTGATTGATGCCTTTAGTTTACGGATGGGAAAACAACAAGTGACCTTTGCCGCTTTGGGCTTAGCGGAAGAGCTGTCAGATTTTTACTGATTAAAATGGGATAAGACTTAGTAAGTCGTAGTGGCCTAGTGGTTATAACACCAGCCTCTCAAGCATGACTGTGCGGGTTCGATTTCAGGTCAAGCAAGTACCAATTGAACTTTTCTAAAGTTATATGTACTTTCTAAGTATATCTTGGAGACCAATCTGATTACAAGGTGAAGGAAAACATCTTGAGGAAACCTGAACTTTAAGTCTGAAATCGCCAACCCGCATTGAGCAAGCGTGGTGATTACGCTCAATCCTTCTCTGTATGAGAGGAGACCTATGCCCAGCAGTGGGACGATAAAAAGGTTGATGATGTTAAAGATTTAGTTTAACGTTATCACTTATTAAAAACTAGCGGCCGCCTGCGACTTCGTTCGGATGGAGTTAGTTATGCTCCGCTCCCATTGGTTGTAGCGTGATGTTATATAGCCTAAAACCTGGATTAATGGGCTATCCAACGCTAGAAGATTTTTTTTTAAATCGGACAAGTAGTTCCTGAGATTAGCGCGTTCAAACAAACAAACTCTTCAGCTTTATAAATTAATATAGAAGTATAGATTTAAGCAAGGACTGGGTGTCTGAGGTGTAGGTGTATATGTGGATGAATGGGTGTGTGTGTGTGTATGTGTGGGTGCGCGTGCATTTCGTAATATGTCACAGTACAAAGTAAAAATATTGCAGGAACAATTTAAACCTGACGTTAGTATTTTCTTTTTGCAATGAGTTTTTCAGTCTCTTCGTATGTTAACTTTTTTATTTATGACACTTTAAGGCCTCTGACTCGAATCTTGCGGGCAGCGGCGAGTGAGCGGCAGGATCTAATGCGTAAAATCAAACAGACCGGTTCTCGAAAACAGCGGCGCGGCAGCGAGGCGGCGCGGCGGCGGGCAGCGAGCGGTGTACTTTAAGTCAAGCGGTGACCGCGACTGCGTTGCAGTGTTGTGTTTTTATTGCCCACAATAAATCGAGCGTTAGGAATAAATTTGAATCAAAAAGACGTTGTTCAGACATTTCTGTCGCGAATAAAAACATTTTTTTTTATATAAAATTAAAAACTAGCGCTTGACCGTAATACCGCCTGATGGTAAGCAGTGACGCAATCGTTGATGGTAAAGCGCACTAGTTTATTAAGAGCCTATTCACTCTAACCTTCAAGACTTTCAAATTGTAGTCCGACAGAAACACCGCCGCTGGCAAATTGTTCCAGTCCCTCGATGTATGCGGTATAAAGGAGGAGACGAAACGCTTCGTCCGGATCGTAATGGTTTTAACAACGTGAGGGTGGAAACTCGCCGTACGACGGGTCGTCCGATGGTGGAACGGAAATGGGGGACACTATGCGGCTATAGTGACGCGCGATCTGCCCGCTAGTTTCGAGAACGGGTCTTCGATGCCCGCTCCGCTACCGCGCCGCCACCGCCACCGCCCCGCTGCACGCAAGATTCAAGCCAGAAAGGCCTAAAGGTGACTGCTAAGATACCGGTAGCTTCACTATAGCAGTTTTAGTTGAGACAAGTGCGCAAAATACACCCGTGTCTTACGTATGCGGCTCTCGTATAGGTATCTCTTTCAAACACCCCGCAGTCCTAGCAGGTGTGGATCGATGTCAGGGTCTTTGGAAGACAGAACTACACAGTTAGTACGCGCATTTGATAGCCTACGTGGCGTAGCGGTAGCGAACGCGGCAGCTGCGCAATGAGGCGCAGCTTAGATCCCCGTGCAGTGCAAATATTTGTATGCATGAATATGACTATTTGCACTGGTCTGGTCGTACCTCGGAAAGCACGTTAAGCGGTTGGTCCCGGTTGCCATATGAACATCTAATGGCAGAGTGGATCTAGTGGAGCCCTCAAAAGTCCAACAGTTGGTCTAGCTGCAATGCTTCGATATTGTCTTCGGGTTGTGGAGGTCAGACGGTAGTCGCTTCACGGAAAATATCGAAGTTTAGCTAAAATCAGCAGTTAGACTAGTAAAGCGGATTCCAGACTCCAAAGCTGAAAAAGCTTCGGATGCGACTGGGATTAACGCTGAGATGAAGAAAGAGTTAGTACAAGCTTTTGTCAGAAATCGTTTTTTTTTCTCTCTAGTAATACCATCTTTGTTGGCTCAAAATTATCGGAAGTATGATGTGGATCAGGAGTCTATGAAGCTGTACGGAGAAGATTTTAAATCCGTGCTGAAGAAATTTAGGAGGACGCAAGACTATTTGAAGATATTACAAGATAAGGTAAGAGTCTTCTTCTTCTCAGCCTGTAAAAGTCCACTGCTGGACAAAGGCCTCCTCCAAGGCTTTCCACAATGGCCAGTCTTATGCTGCCCGCATCCATCAGCATCCCTCGACCTTCACCAGGTCATCGGCCCACCTTGTTGGGGGCCCCCCTACACTGTTTTACCTCCTTTTGCGAAATAATATTACTTTTTTTATTGGTTTTTTTTTTTAAGTTTAGCCAAGCTTTGTAGGCATTAGTAGAATCAGTTAACCTAACCTAACAATACCTTCATGTATCGGACAGGGTTTTCTTTACATAATGTAAAAACTTCGAGCGCAGTGCAACCAACTAGAACTGGAGTGGGTGCGACATGGGAGTTTGAGATGATCTTCGTCTTATCCATGTTCGTCTTTAGACTCACTTTTTGGTAAGCTCCACTGAGGTCATTGAGCTTTTTGCCCAAGTCTTTCAGGGTCTCCGCCATGACTAAGATATCATCTGCAAAACGGATGTTGGTGATGTACTCGCCGTAGGTAAGAGTACCATCATATGTCCAGCTACTACTGGCGGAATAGCTCGGGAGAAGGCTCTTTGAACCCCCTTCGGGTGACATATGTGCTCTTAGGGCATAGTTGCTTCGGAAAGTACCTGTGACGCATAAACAGGGAGCCGGATGCCCGACGTCACCACTGCGTCGACTGCTGGGAGGACACGGCGCGGCATATGCTAATAGAGTGTACCGCTTGGGAGGAGCCGTGCCGTGGCCTCTAAAGTAGGCAGCGACCTCCGGCGTAGGTGTGAGATGGTAGTTTTTAGTCAGTAAGAGTCTAAAAGGATGGAGGATTGAGGATTTTCTATCCGAAAAAAAGGTCTAAATATAATGCTGTCCGTGCATGTTTCTCCAACCATTTCTGTTTTTTTTTGTGCTAATTGGTTCTTTTTTCGTCATGTTTATTGCAAATAAATGTATTTAAATTCTGTATGGCAACATTAGAACGAACAAAGGTAAATAATAAATAGAGACAGATCTTCTCAAAAAGACTCAGAAGAAGAAGAAGAAGAAGAAAGACTTACCTAGTCTTTTTTTAATACTATAAACTAGTGCTTGACCGCGATCCCGCTTGACGGTAAGCAGTGATGCAATCGTTGATGGTAAGCGCGATTTTGAGAGAGAATTGTAATGGCACCTATAACGCTACATGCGAACAATGCGCCGCGACAAATTGTAGATCGTAGGTTCGAACCCAATTAGTTGCTTTATCTTATGTAAAATCATTTCATCACCACTGCTCTCAAAAACCCTTGTCCAATGAAGGCCAACCCGCGCCGCAGCTGAGCCAGTAATATCATAATGTCCCAACAATGACCTCTGAGTTTGTTTCGGCGTTTCTTCTAGGAACTAGGAAACGTCGTGGTCATCAAACCATTAAGAATACATTCGATCCAGCCTTCCTTTGCTGTCCTCTCTAGCGACGCCCCAAGCCGAGGTTCGTACCCCACAGGGGGTGCCCTTAGTGCGTAGTCGCCCAATTTTAATTTAGTTTTAAGTGCCCCTGGCTGGAGGCTTTAATTTTAATTAAGGCATCCACAGGAAAGTCCGGTTAAGTAGTTACGGCCTGTAATGGCCACCTACGAGATGCCATATCAAAAAAAAAACTGCTCTCAAAACGGTGAAGGAAAACATCCTGAGGAAACCGGCATGCCCAAAAGGTTCGAAGACATGTGACAACTACCAACCCGCACTGGGCCAGCGTGGTAGATTACGGACCACTCCCTCTCACCGAGAGGAGGCCGCCGTCCCAGGAGTGGAAACAGTATTAGCTGATTATGAATGATTTTATGTCCGCAGTTAGGAGATTTGAAGACTTCAGCAAAAGAAATGAGTTTACAAGTTCTACATTATTACCACGGTAAGCTGGGAGAGAGAGTAAACGAGATGATGCCCACAGCGACTACATTTGCTGGGGAAACATCCACACCTCGTCCCCCCCAAATTCTGAGAGTTGCGAGATTGAGAAGAGACGAAAAAAAGGGAAATGGAAAAGCGTAAGTAGAGTCACAGATTACAGAATACTCCATACAGATATCTGAACGTGAACAACAAAATGAGTCCACTTCAAGTCGAGCAGACAGTCGAGCAAAAAAGTTTCTTAAAGAGATCACTAGATGGCCACCAGGGGGCGCTTGACCGGTCGGCCACTACCGCCATATATGTCTTGTGTACATTGTCATATATACATCCATGCGTCGTGCATCGAGAGATACGCATTCTAAAAGAAGATAACAGCAATATAATGGTTAGAAGACATCTTATCTTAACCTAAAAAAAATATGTTATGACAGGATTAATTGAGTACACTGCCATCTATTGTCCCGAGTGTAAAATAAAAATCATTGTCAGTACTGAGCCCATTTTACCGTTTTGTTTAATTACGTTATTTATACGTGTAAATATACGGAGTAGCATTAAATAAGGAAAATCAAATAGTTAAAAATATTAAAAAGGCTACAAACTGCACATAAGAGGTTTAAAATCGTTCCTAAGTTTTGGACCGCAACCTATGCTGCCATCTATTATCTTTTGATAAGAACTGAGAGTTTGTTGTACGGGATGATACCCCATGGTAGAGTACAGTCAGACAGTCGGTTTTGGTGTATCATTACTCGATGATCCAGAGTGAGAGCTCATCCAAATATACAATACGGACAAATCACACAGATTCAGCAAGCCCCAAAGTAAGTTTGAGACTTGTGTCATGGGATACTAACTCAACGATACTATATTTATAACAGATACATATATAGATAAACATCCAAGATCCAATCAAGAAAATACCCAGGCCAATCAGGAAAAGATCGTTTTTCTATCATGACCTGGCCGGGGATCGAACCCCGGGCCTCCACGTCGCAGGCTGGCGTGTTACGACATTCACTCATGGAACGAGCTTGCCTTCTTTTGCGAAGACGTCATGTCTCCAAAAGAGGTGGTCGAGCGGGAGAGAGAAGCCGCATCTTCTCTTGCCTCCCACATTAAACGCACCGGACGCTCAAAAAGGGTGCAAAATTGCAAATCTCCATGAGAGGTGGTCTTCGGGCGGCGGCCTAAGAGCGACCGTCTTCCGATCAGACGGACCTGAGTTGGTGCCGCAGTGTTCCATTGCATATATGGCCGCACGGGGAGATGAGACCTGCGGAGGAACGGCGGGTCTAGGTGTGTTGGGGGAGCGGTGAATGCTTTTGCCAATCTCCCAACTCCAGCCATAGGTGGAGGTGCTGCGGTAGTTTTAGCCCGTAAGAGTCACATAGAAAACCCTCTGTCGTCCTCACAATGGAGGAAATCTATGAGGGTTTCCACAGCAAAATAAAAAAAAAAAAAGTTTTGGGCAAAAATCCTTAGTATTATTACAAACTAGCGGCCGCATGCGACTTCGTTCGCGTGGTTTAGTTATACTCCGCTCCTATTGGTTGCAGCATGACGTTATATAGCCTAAAGCTTTCCTGGATTAATAGGCTATCCAACGCTAAAAGAATTTTTCAAATCGGACCAGTAGTTCCTGAGATTAGCGCGCACAAACAAACAAACAAACAATGCTGCGACCAATAGGAGCGGAGCATAACTAACTCCACGCGAACGAAGTCGCTGGCGGCCGCTAGTCTATTATAAATATAGTATCGTTGAGTTAGTATCCCATAACACAAGTCTCGAACTTAGTTTGGGGCTAGCTCAATCTGTGTGATTTTTCAGTATATATTTATTATTTACTAGCTGCCGGCAGCGACTTCGTTCGCGTGGAGTTAGTTATGCTCCGCTCCTATTAGTCGCAGCGTGATGATATAGAGCCTATAGCCTTCCTGGATTAATGGGCTATCCAACGCAAAAAGATTTTTTCA
>JADWQK010000555.1:0-15218 GCA_017933935.1 Sesamia nonagrioides | reverse complement strand
AGGATACATTTGTTACAGAATTATATATATTGATAGAGCGATTTCAAATCTGTAAATGAATAAAGTCCAATCAAATGTAACACAGATTAATTTAGTCTATTGATACAGATATGTTAATTACTAAGATGCTGGCTAGCCTCTTTGGTACAGACCTTGTTGTTACAGCAAAAATATGTACCTAATTACATGTGTAGAAATGTAAAATCTCTGTAATCTTCTCAGCAATAAAGTTTATTACTATTATTGTATCATAATAACTAGGAATTAAACACGAAATTAGCAACAAATTCAGGGACAAACACATTCAAACAATAAATGTTTTTATTACATAATATGCTCGTAAATAGATTCTTCTTTCGTATCTAATTACGATCTAGGATCCATTTGGTTTCTTGAATTCAAAAATTCACAAATTAATGATGACTTCCTTACTCCCACACATGTTCTTCATAATAATAATGTATTAGTAATTTTGTTTAAGTATTTGACGACAGTAGTCAAGCTACCCGAAACTGTAATATTTCCAATCAACCACCATTATTCATAAACGTTGTTTAAAGTTCTAATGATTAGCGATTCTTTAACCATACATTTTTGACCTTATAACCTCACTTAACTTTAATCATCGTTTATAAATAAACCCCACAGTGTTTAAGGGGTTTATTCATTAACGATGATTAAAGTTAAGTAAAGTGCAAACGGCTAAAAGGTTGGCCAAAACGTAGAAAAGGTTGTAAACTACTCGTTGCCTAGCAACGGTTTGATTACCTCTATTCTTTATCGAATTTGGCTCAAATAAATATAGGTGGAGCGACGATCTTCGCAGGATGACTGGTAGTAACTAACTGAGAGTTGCCGGAAATGGAATTGAAAGGTGTGAAATAGGAGAGGCTTATGTCCAGCAGTGGACAGCTATAAGTAGATGGATGATGATGTTGGGCTACTTTTCTGTACTGGCTAACTTTTTTACTGTCAAAAATGATAATATAACCATGGAACAGAAGAAACAGTTGCTCTGAGGTATAACAAATAGAGGTATATTGGAAAACACTAACCTGCCAAAAGAACCAGGTCAACAATGTGCGATGGAATGGAGAGCTGTCTGAATCATATAGGTTGGAGTGCGGGGTGAGGCAGGGGGGGTTAAGTTCGCCTACGCTTTTTAACCTTTATGTGAATGAGCTGATTGAGGAGCTTGGCAGCACCAGAGTCGGTTGCCATGTAGATGGTGTCTGCCTCAATAATATTAGTTACGCAGACGATATGGTGCTGTTAAGTGCGTCGGTCTGTGGGTTGAGAAAACTTGTGGCCCATTGTGAAAGATACGCAGAACAACATGGCCTGGCGTATACTTCCAAAAAGTCGGAAATCATGGTTTTTGAGGTTGGGGGAAAAAACACTGGTGCTATACCACCTGTTGCACTCAATGGAATGCCATTGAAGAGAGTGTATAAGTTTAAATATCTGGGCCACTTATTGACCCCCGACCTCCAGGACAATGAAGACATTGAACGGGAGCGGAGAGCGTTGTCGATTCGAGCGAACATGCTGGCCCGTAGGTTTGCACGTTGTTCCCTTCAGGTGAAGATCACACTCTTCCGAGCTTACTGTACCTCTTTCTACACGTGTAGCCTTTGGGCTAGATATACTCAAAAGTCGTAAAGCGCTCTCCGAGTTCAATAAAATAATGCGTTTAGGGTACTGGTGGGGCTGCCTCGCTTCTGTAGCGCGTCGGGGATGTTTGCTGACGCATACACGGTAGATTGCTTTTACGCGACTATGCGGAAGAGGTGTGCTTCTCTGATGCGCAGGGTCAGACACACAGCCACAACAACACACACAGACACAGCACACACAACACCACACACACAGCACAGCTCCAACAGTGTCCTGAGTATGATTGCTAGGCGTCTGGACTGCTCTTACGTCAATCATTGTTGTGCCATATCTCATGAGCAGCGGTGACTCGTGTGAGTTGTTTGTTTGTGTATTGTAATTTAAATTGTGAAATGTTACTAACATAGTTTTAAGTACTACTAACATTATTGAGTCATGGTTACTTGAATAAAGAGTTTATTATTATTATTATACTTATAGAGTTTTAGTTTCTTTTTTTACAAAAAATAAAATAAAACTTATATTTTGACAAATAATGTAATAGCGCTCATCTGTAATGCAGACTAAATAAGTACGCAATAAAAAAAGAATGTCTGTTGGTATTTTTAAATATAGTACTTATAACAAAATCTATGGTGAGAAGAATATATTTTGTATGTACGCCACATACAAAATATATTCTTAACTACGTGTACCGAAAGGCTTATACATATTTTTCTATCGTCAAATTAAGTTTAGGCATTTAAGCGCCGGAATATCGGAGCACCTAGGTAATTTGCAAAAAATGATAAAAAATTAACTTAGAAGGATTTATTTAAAACTAGCTGTGCCCCACGCCGGAATATCGGAGCACCTAGGTAATTTGCAAAAAATGATAAAAAATTAACTTAGAAGGATTTATTTAAAACTAGCTGTGCCCCGCGTAAGTTTCGAAACGAAAGAGCTCAGTTGATATAAAATAAGCGCCTGTTAAAATAATGGGAGCAATATGTACGTCCGCATTCGCTCTCGTTTTCGCAAAATTTTTTGTTACTGCTCTGCTCCTATTGGTCATAGCGGGATGTTTTATAGCCTGCTAGCTTTCCGTTCGCGGCTTCGCCCGCGTTGAGTTCAGTTATATCGCGCTTTTTAGATTTCCCTCGGAAACATCAAATTTTTCCGAGATAAAAGGTAGCCTATGTTCTTTCTCAGGGTCTAGAAATTGTCTGTGCCAAATTTCATCAAAATCGGTTGAGAGGTTTAGGCGGGAAAGCGTAACAGACAGACAGATAGACAGACTGACTGACAGACATACAGACAGACAGAGTTACTTTCGCATTTATAATATTAGTATGGATGTCCTTTCTCAGGCTCTAGACTATCTGTGTACAAAATTTCATTATAATCGGTTCAGTAGTTTTGGCGTGAAAGCCGGGCAGACAGACAAGAGATACTTTTGCATTTATAATATTACTAGCTTTCCGCCCGCGGCTTCGCCCGCGTGGAGTTCGGTTATATCGCGCTTTTTAGATTTCCCTCTGGAACATCAAAATTTTTCGGGATAAAAGGTAGCCTATGTTCTTTCTCAGGGTCTCAAGATTGTCTGTGCCAAATTTCATCAAAATCGGTTGAGAGGTTTAAGCGGGAAAGCGTAACAGACAGACAGACAGACAGACAGACCGACAGACAGACAGACAGAGTTACTTTCGCATTTATAATATTAGTATGGACTAGCTTTCGAGTTCGGTTATATCGCGCTTTTTAGATTTCCCTCGGAAATTTCAATTTTTTCCGGGATAAAAGGTAGCCTATGTTCTTTCTCAGAGTCTAAAGATTGTGTGTGCCACATTTCATCAAAATCGGTTGAGAGGTTTAAGCAGGAATGCGTAACAGACAGACAGACATAGTTACTTTCGCATATATAATACTAGCTTTCCGCCCGCGGCTTCGTCCGCGTGGAGTTCGGTTATATCGCGCTTTTTAGATTTCCCTCGGGAATATAAAAATTTTCCGGTACAAAAGGTAGCCTATGTTCTTTCTCAGGACCTATAGATTGTCTGTGCCAAATTTCATCAAAATCGGTTGAGAGGTTTAAGCGGGAAAGCATAACAGACAGACAGACAGAGTTACTTTCGCATTTATAATATTAGTATGGATAGTTAGTATGGATTATGCACAATCCGGAGAATAACGAGAGTAACTGACATAGCCCGAAGAATTGCAACACTTAAGTGGCAGTGGGCCGGGCACATTACCCGTAACCTGTAAGACCGATGCCCGATGGGGCCGACGGGTTCTCGAGTGGCGTCCACGCACCGGAAGACGCAGCGTGGGTAGGCCCCCGACAAGGTGGACCGACAGGTCAAGGTCGCGGGAAACTGCTGTATGCGGGAGGCTCAGGACCGGTCATCGTGGAGGTCCTTGGGGAGGCCTATGTCCAGCAGTGGACGTCTTTCGGCTGAAATTATGATGATGATGATGATGATGCACCATTTATGTGTGTTGTGTTGTGTATATAATTATGTCCCCTATAAATGGTTTTCTGAAGGAAATCAAATTATATTATGACTGTCAACAATACCTATACCGCTGCATAGCCTGGGTTTTCCCAAACAGCATCCGTATAAAACGAAAAGAAAGTGATGAATCAGTCATCATCGAGAAAGGTACGCCTTGTTATTGAACGGTGTGGACACACGGACACGCGGCCATCAAAAACACATTTAAGTTAAGGTGTGATCACAAAAAGCACTATTTCTTTGTTAAAATGCACGGTTTCACCCGCGTAGGTATCGATATGTTTTTTTTAAATATGCTCCGCTCCTATTGGTCATAGCGTGATGCTATATAGCCTAAAGCCTTCCTGGAGTAATGGACTATACGACGCAAAAAGAATTTTTCAAATCGGACCAGTAGTTCCTGAGATTAGCGCGTTCAAATAAACAAACTCTTTAGTTTTATATAGTAGTACAGATACGAAAGTTTGTGAGGTTATGGGTGTTCCGTGTTTGTTACTCACACGCAAATACTACTAAACGGATTTACAAACAACTTAACAGTACGTGTTAAGTAGTTACCTATATCCATGGTTAATACGCACATTTTACAAAAGCAATTATAATATTCTGGAAAAGACCAAGATAATCCAAAAAATGTGGAACGCTTCACGATTTTGCGTGTCATCCTTGCGCAGGGGCCATGCTAATCTTCTCTGTATCGTTCCAATTTTAGTATATGTACTGCCGAAGCAAGTACATTCGTAATGCTCAAATATTAGTTCCTATGCTAAACGAGATGAAAACTTTAATAGCGCGATTTAGGATTTCATACATTTCGCTAAATTTGTATGAGGATTGCGTACAGCGCCATCTATACCACGAACTATTCAACTGAAACTACGTCTATTTCAAAATTCCCAATAGACGTTATGAAGTTAAACTTTATTCCAATGGTTTTTAAGATTTTTGTAGAGTGAACTTTAAAAAGTTATATAAAGGTTTGAAGCTGTAGCGTAAACTGATTTTTTTTATTTAGAAGTTATTTTCTATGCTCACTTCTAGCTTCTAGCATCAAAATTAAAAAAAACATGAAGCGTTCCGTACCATCACTACATGTTATAAAATAAAGTCACTTTCTTTTTTCCCTATGTCCCCTTGAATGATTATGGCCCGTATTACAGAACGTCACTCAAAACTCAAGCTCTACTCAAGTCTCGTTTCAAGCCATTTGATTGGTTGAAACTAGTTTTAAGTAATGCTAATTATATAATCTAATCTAAATCCTAATTATGTTTTTTGTGGTGGTATATATACAGAAGAATCTCCACATTAGAGCTCTCAATTCATGTCTCCGCAGCTTTTTGTCTAAACATGCAACGGGGGAAGCTTATTACTAAATAATTAAATAAGTTACCTAAAATTGGTTTTATCCTCATTGTAGTAGAGAAAACAAACTATTTTTTCCACGTAATTGTAATTTGATACGACGCATACAAAACATACTTTTTCAACGTCGGCAACATGCAATTTCCGATTTTTTTGTAATACGCCTCTTAAGCAGAGATCAATGCTTGAGTTTCCTTCTGGAATATGGACCTAAATCTTTAAAACTACGCAACGGATTTTCATAGAGTTTTTTTTAATAGACATTCATTCAAGAGGAAGGTTTATATGTATAATAAAATCTATTAAATTGTAGAGAAATACTATTATTGTTGAAGTTTCTAATGTGATGTCGTAAATAATTACATATTTCCCGCGATTGCAGTGAAACGCTGGCTGAACCCTACGATATTTATCATCAAAAGACTTGTACCAAATCTTGTACACATTGAAAAGGTCTACAGAAAAGTCCGCGATGCTATATGTCTACCTCTTATGGATATCCCGCAATAACATTTTTTTGTCATTTACTTTTTACGACAAAATCTGGCTAAGGTTCGAAGCGATTTTGACCAATTCAGCATTAATCCCTATCCAATTTAACAACTTAAATAAATTGTTGATTTAATATAGATCTATATCGCCCTTTACAGCATATGATTTAAGTGAATATTTTCGAAGATATTATTACAGATTTAAAAATTGCGGGGCGTCACGTTTCGTCCGGGGTAGCGGGAGCCCGCGCCGCTTTTTTTTTTATACAACGTTAACAGTTTTCTGTAGTGTATTAACTAGCGACCCGCCCCGCGGCCCTGTTAGGACAAAACGCTGCAATCTGGAAAACGTCATTTTGAGAAAAACGTATTTAAAAGTTTAAATCTTTAACTCTCTACCAAATTTAATCCAATATAGATAACAGTTTGGTTTTTTTTTGACAAATTTGTCATAGTATTTACTTATTTTCATTTTAACATAATTTAATCGTATATGCTATAGATACCTAATTTCATTACAGCAATCGTTTTTTTCGTTCGATTCAACCTAAGCGATATGTTTTTACCAAAATACAAACATGTGCTCGGCTCAACCGCACGTCCCGCTGCTTACCTACTTGTCACGGGAAAAACGCTGCAATCTAGAATGCCGCGTTTTGTCAGAACATTTTACTGGAACTCTGGGTTGCAATAAAGTGTTAAATTGAGTTTTTTTGTTACTGGAAGCCACTATTGAACTGTAAATCAAACATGTATCAAGCTAACATCGCGTAGATTATTTTTTAACACCCTTGCTCGTAAAGCTGATGTAATCCCACCGGTTTTAAGTATGTAAAGCGGGCCATAACAAACGCGTGTGTTATCAAAGCAAATAGTTAAGTTATAGTCCATACAACTTCCATAACAGCATTATTTGTCATTTCAAATAATTATGGAACTGATCGCCGCCGCGTGGCTCTAGCCAGTGAGCAGCGCCATAGAATAAAGAGAGGGAAGTACGTTATCTTCATACAAACGGACTGCGCGCGGCTTGTATGTTTGCGCCATAGTATCTATGCGTCGCCGCACGCACACCTAAATACAATATTAGAGTGCCTATGACTGCGCTAGTCGCGGCTAGCACGGAACGAGGTTCGCGCGTCACGGCTTTTCGGCACATTAGCTTTTAAAAAATGATCACATAAACTGCAAAGTTGGTATGGCTATTTATGAACAAATAAAAGACTTATATTTTTCAAATTATATTTCTAAAAGTTATTTACAAGGATACGGATATAGGTATTACACATTAAAGTTTAATAACAACGCGTTTCGTAATAGTCGAAACCGAAGAAAGTAGGTATTTTTCTGTAGCTAATTTGTAATTTTGTATTAAATGTGTGATTCAATAGATGTTATGTTTGTATTATTTATATTTGTATTAATTAAAAATAAAAATAAATATGGTTCTTTATGTGTACAAAACTAAAAATAAAAATTACAAAAAAAAAACTGACTAGTATATGTAAACTAAATACTAAGCAAATAATTTTTTAACACCCTTGCTCGTAAAGCTGATGTAATCCCACCGGTTTTAAATATGTAAAGCGGGCCATAACAAACGCGTGTGTTATCAAAGCAAATAGTTAAGTTATAGTCCATACAAATTCCATAACAGCATTATTTGTCATTTCAAATAATTATGGAACTGATCGCCGCCGCGTGGCTCTAGCCACTGAGCAGCGCGCTGTTCCATATTTGAAATGGCAAATAATAATACTAATGGCGGGAAAGCAACAGTGTGCATTCACAGATTGAGTTTATTTAAAATAACTGATGTCCTATTTGAAATAAACAAATTTGTATTTGTTTGTATTTAAATGAGCATTATTAAAAAAAAACCGTTTATTCGGTAATTAAAAAACTTGAGTGCATGCTCTAGCATCTTTGCCAACATTTTCACGCAGCTACGGCAGAAAATAAACCTCGCGCCATTTTTCTCAAATTTTCTTTTCTTTGTACTTGTATTCTGAATATCTCTTTTTCTGTTTCCTCGCAAGTGTGTTAAAAAATGTCGTACGATATACGTGCGTATTGGTTATAACATGCTCGGCTCAATTACACCGTCGCCTCGCCTCGGGCTGAAATTCCGCCTCGCATGTTATAACCATCATTACGGACTAATATCGTAATGTACTATAACGATGTATTACCATAAAACGATGTAACCCGGGTTGCATTGTTTTGTCATAAAAGGGGCGCCCGGCTTCAATGGTATCAGCATTGCACCCGTGCTTAGCTGGGGCGGGTCGCTAGTTATCTATGAAAACCACGGTATTGTATAGGAGCCCCTTAAAATATGTATTTTATCCTCTTTTTAGTATTTGTTGATATAACGCAGCAGCAGTTCTTAATTTTCTCAAATTTCAACTGTCTAGCTATCACGGTTTATACCATACTAGCTTTCCGCCCGCGGCTTCGCCCGCGTGGAGTTCGGTTATATCGCGCTTTTTAGATTTACCACATAACATCATATTTTTCCGGGATATAAGGTAGCCTATGTTCTTTCTCAGGGTCCAAAGATTGTCTGTGCCAAATTTCATCAAAATCGGTTGAGAGGTTTAAGCGGGAAAGCGTAACAGACAGACAGACAGACAGACAGACCGACAGACAGACAGACAGAGTTACTTTCGCATTTATAATATTAGTATGGATAGTAGTTATCGCAGTCTGGTGACAGGCAGCTGAGTCTTTGTCTGTTACAAAGATTCCGCACCCAAAGGGAGCAAAACCCAAAAAGGGTAAGAATCCGTTGCGTAGTTTTAAAGATTTTATCATACATAGGGACATAGGTAAAAAGAAAGCGACTTTGTTTTATACTATGTAGTGATTGATGTATAAGATGTTGTTTTGTTTTTATTTGAGAGGCCTGTTGTTGAGTAACAAAATGAAATTAAATGAAATCGTTTATTAAGCAAGTAGGATCACTGATCACTTTAACATGTCATATTTTTTTTTTTTTAACTAGATGAAGCCGGCATTTCCTAACTGACTACCTCTGAGAAGAAATAGCCGAAACAAACTCAGGGATCATCGTCTTTTTTCAAGTCCAGACATTAAAAATGAAAATGTTTACAATAATTTACGTTATAATTACGCATATTGCTTCATAGTAATGCTTAACAGAGCGAGCAGCTCATGCCCAAGCTATTATGTCTTCTAATAATCTGTAATTTTATAATACCCCTATTTGCAAAGTTTAGCCTTTATTTGGCTCTTAAATCGTTTAATGGGTAAGTTTCGAATGTCCATGGAAAGCTTGTTGTAAAAGTGTATACATTGACCCATGAACGAGTTGCCTACTCTGTGGAGACGAGTGTGATGTACAGCAAGATTGTGTTTGTTCCTGGTATTTATATTATGAATACCGCTTATTTTCTTAAAATTCGAGATATTCTTATGAACATACATAATATTATCAAATATATATTGCGAAGCTACAGTCAGAATGTTCACCTCTATGAACTTTTCTCTAAGAGAATCTAAGAGAACAGCCGCTAATATAACTAATTCTACTATTCTTAGCGATAATACCGCCCATTGTGTCACCCTTTGGAAAATCGTTTTATTTATGTTCTATAGTCTATATGGTGTACATAATAAAGAGTTATTCTATTTAAAAATATTTGCAGTGTGATCGGTCTCAATCTGCTCGGTTAGCAGTCAAGCTATTGACTGCTGCATTTGTATGACCAAAGTAGTTGTTTCGGGTCTGGATATATGTTTGTAAACCCAACCACGGTACAGGAGAAATCACTAGTGTGGGGATTTTTTTTATTATTTGTATTTAATTTTTTTTTCAGTCTGGCAAATAATACCCTACCCAGTACCCTAACCCCCTCCCAAACCCTAACCCTAACTACTCACCCTCACCCTACTCAAACCCTATATTTTAACAAGTTTTTGACATTTATTTATTAATTAATATGGCTAGGAAAATGTGTACTATATGTGTACCTCTTCCTTCTTATTCAACTAAATTATCATAAATACTAAAGTTTTTGAGGATATGGATATTTGTTATTCTTTCTCGCAAAAACTACTAAACGGATTTACAAGAAACTTAACAATACGTGATAACACGGAATCGGAACATAGCTAGATGAAACCGCGGGGCGCAGCTAGTTATCTATATCCATGGTTAATATGCACAATAAAAGGAATTATAATATTCTCGAAAAGACCAAGATAATCCAAAAAATGTGGAACGCTTCACGATTTTGCGTGTCATCCTTGCGCAGGGGCCATGCTAATCTTCTCTGTATCGTTCCAATTTTAGTATATGTACTGCCGAAGCAAGTACATTCGTACTGCTCAAATTTTGGTTCCTGAGCTAAACGATAAGAAAACTTTAATAGCAAGATTTAGGATTTCATACATTTCGCTATATTTGTATGAAGATTGCGTACAGCGCCATCTATACCACGAACTATTCAACTAAAATTACGTCTGTTTCTAAATTCCAAAGAGATGTTATTTGAATTTAACTTTATCTTTACTTTAATTTTTATATTTTTAATAAACTTTATTCTAATGCTTTTTTTAGAAGATTAAGAGTGTTTTCTCTTAAGCATTGTAAGTGAGTGAATTAACTTTTACAAGTTTTTAAAAGTTATATAAAGTCACATATATTATTATGGAATTTGGCGATAGTATAGTAAAACAAAATCCCGTGTACAGACGTCAGCACATCAAGCTTTTACAATCTGTAAAACTTCTTTATAAAATTTTCAACTTTATGGCTAATGCTTTAAGGCTTAAGGTCGAGAGGGAACATTTCACAGTTTCGGGTAGCTTGACCTGATGTCGACCGTATATAATCACCACAGCTGCATGCGTAAGTGAAACAAAAGAGGACCCATTTGAGGTCTACTTACTAACAATTATGTGCTGTAAGCAGAAGTAATCCTTACGGTGTAAGGTGGGAACTTAGGACTGTCATTTAAAATCTATATCTGTACTAATATATAAAGCTGAAGAGATGTTTGTTTGAACGCGCTAATCTCAGGAACTAATGATCCGATTTGGATTTTTTTTTTATGTTGGAAAGCCCAATAATCCAGGAAGGCTTTAGGCTATACCATCATGCTGTGACTAATAGGTGCGGAGCATAACATGTTCAAATTACTAACTCCATGCGAACGAAGTCGCTGGCGACCGCTAGTTTTAGAACAAACGCCTTTTGATTTTATTACGATGGTCAACAGGGTACGAGTAAATACGTAACACACTTTTAGTAGCAATGGATTTCATTTTGACGTTACAACAATAATCATTGCGTTATTTACGTTATTGAGCAGATACATTTATGAACATGTAGAGCAATGGATAATCAATATGCTTCAAAATGATTCCAATTGATAGTTATATTGTGTTACGTAATTAGGGTGCTGATAATGATAGTACCAACATACCTCCCGACGAAGCGTTACGCCGCGTCTTTTATAGCACGTACATCGAGAGACTGGAACAATTTGCCAGCAGGGGTATGTGGAGGTATGAGGAGCAGCGTGTAAAGTTCACTCATCCTCCATAGAAAAGGTAGGATCCTCCAACCAGACTAGTTGTCTGGCGGGCCACTTGCCCATCGGTTGATGTCGCGAGCTTGTATACAATATGTAAAGAAAACCCTGTCCGATCCGTGAAGGTATTGTTAGGTATCGTTAACTGATTCTAATAATGCCTATAAAGCCGGGCTAAACTTAAAAAAAAATCCCCAAAAAAAATAATATTATTTCGAAAAGCGGTAAACTTAATGCATGTGCGTAGGCAACCCGATAGCTCCGCCCCCCTTCACCCGCGCATACATGCGCGGGTGAAAGGGGGCGGGGCATGCGGCACGTGGTCGCATCGCTTCGCTCCGCCACAAATGGTGTTGTCAGTTTTTTAAAAATTACTAAATTTCGGGGAAATTGGAATTAATACCCGGGAAAAAAAGATTATTTATTGTTACTGTGATGATTATGTAAAATTTTATATTATATTTGGTCAAGTGTTTACCTAACCTTTATTATCCTTATGGGTCGGACAGGGTTTTCTTTACATATTGTATATGCTAGTTGCACGGTAAACTCTGATTGTGAGATGTAGAATTCGTGTAACGTCAGTATGACGCGTTGTTCGCATGTTGCGTTGTAGGCACCGCTACAGGTATTTCCGCCAGACTACATTTCATGTGCCTTCAAGGCTGGAGTGAATAGGCTCTTAATAAACTAGCGCGCTTTACCATCAACGATTGGATCACTGCTTATCATCAGGCGGGATTGCAGCCAAGCACTAGTTTATAATTATAAAAAATCATACGCATTGCTAAACTAGAAAGCTAATCCATACTATCCATACTAATATTATAAATTAGAAAGTGTCTGTGTCTGTCTGTCTGTCTGTCCGGCTTTCACGTCAAAACTACTGAACCGATTGTAACGAAATTTGGTACACAGCATAGATAGTCTAGCGCCTGAGAAAGGACATAGGCTATTATAACATCCCGCTATGAACAATAGGGGAAGAGCAGTAACAAAAAATGTTGCGATAACGGGAACTAACGCGGACGTACATATTGCTCCCAAAATTTTAACAGGCGCTTATTTTATATCAACTGAGTTCTTTTTAATTTACGGGAACCACCGTTCGCTATAAACTGAAATCCACGCAGTTGGAGTCGCGGGCATCAGCTAGTTTGTATATAATTCTTCAGAAAATACGCTGATATCCTCATTATAAAAATTCTCCGATAATTTTTATACACAAAAAAGGTCTCTAGACTGAACTCAGAGTTACACCCAGCATAACAAAATCTCTATGAACTAAACCTCGATGCCATTTTACCAGTAATTAGTAGTATATCACTCAAGCTTGTCACCGCAAGCTAAGACAAGTTTTTCAATAATATCACATAGTTTATCGCTCTCTAGAAAGCTGGGCTTCCTATTAAACCATAGGATTTACAGTTAACCTAATAATTATTGTAGGCTCAGTACAAACTATAAATAAAAAAACAGGTTGTACACGGATGTAGGGACTGGATTCGCACACATGGGAGTAGGCATTAGGAATAGTAGGTATGGGTCTTTTCTAATTGTTATTATGATCTTTAATGTAAAGTGTGTGTAAGTTTATACCGCTCAGGCATAGAATAAAGAGGGGAAGTAGGTTATCTGCGACCCAATCCGCGATTTAATTGCCTACTGTCTTATGGTTGAAGACTGTCCGCGCTTCGTCGGTTACGGTTGTCGCCCAAACCGCTAACAAATATTTATAGACTAAGAGCTTATGTTTAAATTATTTGCTTAGTATTTAGTTTACATATACTAGTCAGTTTTTTTTTTTTGTAATTTTTATTTTTAGTTTTGTACACATAAAGAACCATATTTATTTTTATTTTTAATTAATACAAATATAAATAATACAAACATAACATCTATTGAATCACACATTTAATACAAAATTACAAATTAGCTACAGAAAAAATACCTACTTTCTTCGGTTTCTTACTTACGAAACGCGTTGTTATTAAACTTTAATGTGTAATATCCGTAATTTGTAAATAATTTCAAAATATAATTTGAAAAATATAATCTTTTATTTGTTCATAAATAGACAACCAACTTTTAGTTTATGTGATCATTTTTTAAAAGCTAATGTGCCGAAAAGCCGACGCGCGCCGTGCTAGCCGCGACTAGCGCAGTCATAGCACTCTAATATTGTGTTTAGGTGTGCGTGCGGCGACGCATAGATACTATGGCGCACACATACAAGCCGCGCGCGGTCCGTTTGTATGAAGATAACGTACTTCCCTCTCTTTATTCTATGGCTCAGGAGGGTAATCGCGCTAAATAAAACAGTAGAAGTTCAACTCTTGTTCGTATCTAAACCAGTTAAAGTTATGGTTTAGTTTCGATCACATTTCGTATCACGCTAAAGTTTTAACTTCGGTTGAAGTAAAATCAATGTAGGTAACCTATGAGTTGAGTATGAGGCCTTTCATCAGATATAATAATTAAAACTAAATAAATTATAAGTAAAACTAATCGTTTAGACGTAAGTTTGACATGGCATAGAAAAATTTAGCTTTGTTTAACTTTTTCATTTGACAGCGGTTACGTTCCAATTGCGATCCAGTTATGGTTAAACCATCTGTCAAAAGGTTAGCGCGATACGAAACATAACAAAACTTATGGTTTCGTTGCGATCCAATTCTGTTTTGGCTAAATTATTTTAGCGCGATTGCCTCCCTGAGCGGAACAGCAGGGCGTGTCAGACTCATCATCATTTCAGTGTTTATCCTAGTCGCATCAGAAGCCTTTTCAGCTTTAGAGTCTGGGGTCCGCTTTACCAGTGCGGATTTTGACTAAACTTAGATATTTTTCGTGAAGCGACTGCCGTCTGACCTCCACAACCCGAAGGTTATCGAAGCATTGTAGTTAGACCAATTGTTGGACTTTTGAGGGCTCCAGCAACCCGTAACGACTGCCATTAAACGTTCGTATGGCAACCGAGACCAAAGGCTTAACGTTCTTTCCGAGGCACGACCAGACCAGTGCAAATATTCATGCATACAAATATTTGCACTGCGTGGGGATCGAAGCGTGTCAGACTCTTACTGACTTAAAATTATCCAAACCCAACTTTGAACGTCTTTATTATGAAAATTGGCGGTCTGATATGAAAGTTGACCGCAGGATCAAGGCTATCAGATGCAATGGGAAAAATTCGAAAATATACAAGTTAGTTTAGTAGGAAACTTTATCTCCAAAAATACACATTATAGATAGACAGTTATGCTTATGCATATTGTATTAGTTTAGTATTTAAAATCCATGTTATAAATGGTAATATTATACAGGCTGGAATTTTGATACTTAATCAATACATAGTATAAAACAAAGTCGCTTTCGCTGTATGTCCGTATGTATGCTTCTTCCTCAGCCTATAGATGTCCACTGCTGGACAAAGGCCTCCCCCAAGGCTTTCCACGATGACCGGTCTTGTGCTGCCCGCATCCATCCCGTATGTATGCTTAGATCTTTAAAACTACGCAACGGATTTTGACGTGGTTTTTTTTAATAGATAGAGTGATTCTTAAGGAAGGTTTGTATGTATAATAAATGCATAATATAGTAGAGAAACACTGAGAAATCTAAAAAGCGCGATAAAACCGAACTCCACGCGGGCGAAGCCGCGGGCGGAAAGCTAGTTGTCCAATAAA